>CAJNIZ010007792.1:56608-90517 GCA_905231905.1 Symbiodinium pilosum
CCCTAAACCCTAAAACCCTGAAGGACCCCAGAACAACTCTCCGGCTGCCTTTGGGCGCTTGGATGGATCGACCCTGAGGCTCAGGATTCTCGAGGCGAGTTTTGGGTTTAACAGGGGTCTAAAAGGAATTATATAGGGACTACCTAANNCTAAACCCCAAAAGTATGTAAAACCATAGCCCTAATACCACAATAATAGCCATAAAGGCCATTATTTTGCATACTTTTGGGGCCCCGGTAGGTGGGGTTACAGACGGGGGGCTATAAAAATTCTACAGGGATTATGTAGGGGTTATATACGGTTTATGGGTGTGATTGAGGGGTCCCAGACTTGTTGTGCCCTGTTAGAATTTCACCAGGCTTCCAGAGAGACGCTCAGAATGTGTCATAGACGTGCTGCAGTGAAGATTGGTTTGGGAAACAACTGCTGGGCTCCTACGCAACAGGGGATTCTCAAGGTAATTAGCTTGGTTCCCCATCTTTTCTCTACCAACTGATGCCTTAGCAGTTGTATCTATATTTGTCAGGTCCAGTGCCCAGAACGACTGGCCCCCCAGCCGATGAATAAGGTAGGGAGAGTTTAGAGAGGGTATTTGCGAGCGAACTAGCGATTGGCGACGTCATCCGCGCATAGGACTGAGAGAAATCAGCGAGAATTTGGCGATCCCACTCCTTGATGACCTGAACACGTTGAGAGAAATTAGCGAGAATCTAGTGATCTCAGTCTTTGACCTGAACAAATTGAAAGAAACTAACGAGAAATTAGCGAGCGAGCAATTCGAAATTAGCGAGAAATTGCCTTTGACCTTCCCTGCATGTATGGAGCTGGGGCAAGCGGTAATCCAAAAGAGCCCACATGGCTGTGCAGCTGCAGGCACCCTGACAAACGTGCGGAACGAGGCCGGGTCGGGTTGGGTGACTTGGATAGGCCCACGGCTTCGGTTTCAGGTCTTTACAGTCCCAAATCTGCAGCTTTTCGCCCAAAACGCGGGTTCCCACCCCAAAGCTTGAACCTTCAAACTGTCACCTCATGTCAGGCCCGTTCATATCAAACTGGAACAGATTGGTAGGTAATTCGTGGACGAAGGCCGGGGCCCGGCGTGAGCGCCCAATAGAGCCAGCCTCGTAATTAACACAACTCACTCTGGTGTATCAAATTGGCACCTTCCCCTGATCATACCTTTTCTTTGCAACCCCTATATCAATATCAAAAAGCAGTCTTGGAAGAGGCTTCCGAATTCGGCCGACTAAGCTCCAAGCTCTTGACTTTGGAGCCTAAGCCCTCCGGGAATGATTTCGAATTGTCCTCAATAGGAACTTCTTTGATTTCCTATATTCCCCGAAAGAACTGAGGGGTGAGATACCCTACTCTCCCTGTAATTGCCATGTGTCCCTACAGGGTCCTAAGCATACTCCTACTCTGAGGCAGACCTTTTTCAAAAGCTCCTACGCTGAAAAACCCCGCGCGCAAAATCCTGAATCCAGAAACTAAAGCCCTACTGGCTTGGAACCTACTAACGGAAGCCTTATACAAGTGCAGAAGCCCTCCTGGCTTGGAACCTAAATCCCCAAACCTAAGACTCATGTAGAATCTCCTAAATTCCCAAAACTCTCGCCAAAGATTGCCTTCGGCCTGGCTGAGATGAAGATGAAAGAGCTGTTTCCTGGCTTTCTAGCGAGCGGTTCCGCGTTTGGGGAATAAGGTTTAGGGCTGAGGGGGCCATTTGCTAGCAGTATGTCCAGAGTTTGTGCACAAAAAGGACTGAGGCTTGAGAACGGTTAGGTATCGGCGGGCATGGGGCTACGAGGGCTGAAGATCGGGCCTGGAAAGTTTGCGGCTTCAGACAAGACTCAAGTTCTGATAAGGCTAAATTTTGCAGTCCCTGATATTTAGCTAAGTCTTTTATGGGTTACACTGATTATGCTCGCCTGGCTTGGAATATGCGGCGCACCCAAACAATTGTCATGTTCTAAAAACTCTATCTTTCGCAGTTCTAGAGCTTAGTTCTGCTCGTTGGGTCACATGATTCACGTGGCATACACCAAGGTACTGAGATTTTTCAGCAATTTTTTAAGCAGGCAGAGTTGCCTTTATCATCTGGGCGACCTTCTGCAAGCCGTTTGTGTTGGATACCTTTTGCGAGCTTCAGAGTTTCTTGAAATTACATGAAAGGTTCAAATCAGCTCCAGCCTGTGAAGCAGTTTGTTGAGAAAGCCCCGTGGCCATCCTGCTGTAAGGTCAGAAGCTTTGTGGGGCTTCGCAGCCCTTCAGTTCCGAGATGAGGACATGGATCATTGCCGTCCTGCTTCTTGTTCATCAACGACCTGCCATAAAGCCTTCCTTCAGCCCCTTCTAGCCCGAGGCAACCCAAGGGTGCCATTATGCCGTTTGCCCCAAATTTTCATATGCACCGCATGCATTTCCCCTCCTCCCCTCCCTAAAGCCTCATCCCTGGGCCCTAAGCAACTCCTAAACCTGCGGCCTTTTCTCCGTCAAGCCCAGCGCATGCGTTTTCGCCTTGCGCGTCTGCCACGGCGGCTTGTCCCCCGGCCGAGCTTTTTGGTACTGACTGGAGTAGATTTGATTGAAATGGATGGATTTTAACATGTTCAGGGTTCAGGATTTTGAAGGGAAGTTGTCTGTAAGTTTGAGTTTGAGTCTCACTTTCAAAAAATTGTCTTGGACTATTCAGACGAATCGGGCCTGGTCAGCTGGCCTCCTATCATGGTTGTAGCTTTCCTGAACACTTCCAAGACAATGCCAGGATAATGGCTTGAGGGCTCCGGTGTCAGGAGCAGTGGTACTGGAAATGCAGCCATGGCTAGAACACACGGCGAAAATCCGGCCTACAGCTCGTGCACCCCACGCCCCTGAGGCCTAAACGCACGAATACATATACCCAGAATTCAGATTCCCTCAGGACAGCTTTAATTCCTCTAGACTCTACACCCTCAATCTTTAAAAGCCTCAAAAGCCCATCAAAACCCGCAAGCCCCACAGGTCCTACGCCAAAATGCTTCTTGCCACCCAAAGCCCTAGGTCCGGCGCCTTCCCACGATGACGGCCATGGAGCTCTTCTCCGAGAAGCAGCTCTCAGAGCCGCCATTCAGCCAGGCACTGCAATGGGGGAGATATATATTATATATCTACATATATATATACATGTATGTGTATATATATGTATATATATCGGAAAACAAAACGGAAACTACTATTTAGGGTTTAGGGAGAGGTCATAACAGTAAGGGTTGCAGGTGAAGACATGTGTGAGCTTCAAATGGTCAGGAACAGGGAGGAGGATTTAGGGGGAAGTTTGGGCTTGAGGGCTTACAAAGACAATTCCTATGCAGAATCGTCCTGAATGAGGGCCGCTGGATGGTGTGTCCTGCGTCTGCAAGATTGCGTTAAAACTTTGGTCCGCATGCTTTTGTACTGGTTCGTGATGTGCTCCTTCAGGTCCTCAGACAACCCCTTTTTTGTGGTTGGGTCCGCCTAGGTGCAACCATAGATGACCATATGCTTTCTGCATCTTTGTGCAAGCTCCGCATCATATGCGGCAAGCAAATCTCCCGACCCCTAAACGCCATCTTTTCCTTGAAGGAGACCCAACCCAATTTTTTCATAATTTTTTGCCTGGATGGACCAGCCAACATGTGCAACTCCGAGGCTCACATGTTTGAGGGTCTGTCAGACGAGCAGAAGAAGAGCATCATCAGGGACCGCGCTGCAGCCTTCAAGCCGTTTCCCATTATACGCAAAGGGCTCTGCGCAGCTATTTAAGGGCAGATAATGGCCATTTGAAATGTGATTACGCCCCTGCCACCAGAAGGAAATCGGAAAGTCTGCAGTGTGATTATTTTGAAGTATCGAGCTCTGTTTAGGCTTTGCAAGTTGAAACTTAGTTGAAGCTGAAGTTGGAAGCTTTGTGGATTCAAGCTTTCGGCTCCAGGGTGTGTTGTTTTCCGGTGCCCTCGGGCTGGCAATCCACCTCCTGCCAAGCACGCACGATGCGAATGTTAGGAGGCGACAAGCAGTTCACATGGCCTTATAGCACCCTTTGCGTTCGGGAGCTTCCTAGGGACTGTACAGGTCTTTGGGCATTTTGTTCGCGCCAGGACCTGGACGAGCTTGACGGGAAGTTGCCCGGAGGAGGCATAGTCCTCCTAGACTTCAAGAAGACTTTGTGCATTTTTGGACAAGTATTTCCTGCTGAGCCTTTGGGTTTTCATAGCTTGCGGTTGCTTGTGGACGTGGGAGCTGACATGTACTTGATAGTGAAAGTTGGGTAATACAGAAGTCGTGACTTGCTCGTGGCTTTCCGGGTTCTGAGCTCAGCAGGTCTCAAAGGCTACCTGGAGCGAGCCCGACAGCTCCTAGCAGATGCCAAGTCCGGAAAGCTTCCCAGCTGCAGCATTCAGACAAAGACATTTTCGGTAGCTGTTCGCACGAGTCCCTGTTGCTGCAGTCGATCTGAAACCCAATATTTCCAATACAATTCCTGCAAGTGCAGCCTCTCTGCCAATATTCTACTGGTTTCTTGTAGTGTTTGCTGCAAAGTCTGCATGGATCTGGGTGAGTTCCCCTGCTCAGGAACCCTTTCGAGGGACTGGCGCCGGAAGTTCCAAGTGGCGAGCGACTTACAGGCTCACTTGCGCAGCCGCCGAAAGTGAACTAGGGCTGGAAGAATAACAAAAAGCCCAAGCAGTCGAAGCATAATGGTTGAGCTGATTCGTCGTGTTTGGAAAAAGTGTGTTGTTCAGTGGCGATGCGGCTCATGGTCTGATAGGTTTGGTGAGGAAGGCTGGTGGAGAGATTGTACTTTTGATTTCTTAAATACTTACCCATTGAATCAGCCACCGCAGAGGTTCGTAATCCAGGTGCACCCGGGCATCGCTTCTGGACTTGAATCTCCTTTAAGCCAAGGCCCTACAAAGTGAATCTTGCGCGCACCAGATGCGTGAGAGCAGGCACTAGATATGCAAAAAGGAGCACGCTCAGAGATGGAAGCAGACTTTCAGACGGACAGTTGAGAGGTAGAGTAGGGGAGCAGAGCTGACTTCGCTGCGGTATCTTTCAACAAAACGCTGTTGCTTCGAGCAATGCAGGTGAGACGGGCCCTGGATCAGCCAGCTATGCTGAGTTCGAGAAGAAGGTGTGCTTGAGCATGTTGTCAGTATCTGCAACTAAAGAAGCACAGAAAATACACTTGACCCACACCTCATCTGCTTGCTCACATTGGATTTCAGTCTGTCGAAGAGCTACTGCAGACCACGCGTCCCATGAGCAAGACAGCAAACAGCGAAGCCGTATGTTGCGCGACTGCTCGTAATGTGTCATCAGCATTGCCCATACTAGATGAACACGCACGATCCAGGATTGTTAGCTTTGCAGGACGAGGCCTGTAGAAGAAAATGCGCAAAGAGATGGTCGCCGTGGGAGCTTGCGGATTAGCCAAGCCTACAGCTCAGGGCATGGAGCAGCTCGGCAAGACCTGTTTCTGCCTGGTCGCCGGTGGCCTCGGAGAGCGATTAGGCAGGACGAATGGCAAAGATTTGGGCCCAGGTGCCACTCAGATTTTAACTGTATATATGATCCGGGTCCTGGGGATTCACCCGCCTCCCCCAGCACAAACCTCTCAGAAGTGCCAGCAGTCACAGGGACGGGGCCCTTGGGGTTGCTATCCTCGTAACTGTTGTCGTTTTTGACTTCCCAGAGCTGCCATCCTTGTAACTGTCGTCACTTTCAGCTCCTCGTGCTTTCGTCGCGTCTCAAAGGGGCCAGCAGTTGTTCCAGGGATGGGGCCTCCTGGCATCATCACTTTTGGACCTTCATGCGCTCTTCACGTTTGAAAGGCACTAACAGTCATACTGTCGTCACCGAGACCTTCGTGTGGTTTTGGGGTCTGAAGGTGCCAACAGTCAGACGGAAGGGGGTTGGGAGGTTGCCGCAGAGCATGCTGTACTCCCCCGTCTTTGTGATCAGCATGTCTTGAGCTATGCCCTGGTGAGATGGGGATAGTCAATTCTGCAGTTCCGGTCTTCGACAGAACTGCTGGTGAGATGTCGTGACTTCGACATCCCACAAAATCAAGGGTTCTTAGTGTAAGAAGCCTACAGTTCCCGTTCCCTTCGCGTGAAACCCTAAATCTCCGGCATCTTGTTCCTGGCGTGCTGCATCTTGAACCCCACACGACCCAAAAGGTCATTCGCTTGGCTAACACTGAAGATCTTTTTTAAAGGGCAGGGTGAAGATGATTCTGTTTGCGATTTTAAGATGGAGCTGTACACCAGTCAGAAGGTTGGAGGTTGGCTGTTGCCAGGCTACCCCGGGATCAAGATCGGCATCACAGCAGAGCTCACCACGGGTGTGCCCTTTGGTCCCTGTCGTGCATGCATGAGCACAGGCCACGTCAACCTCGATTTGGAAGCCTCAAGTAACATAGATTTGCCTCAGGCTTTTCAACATGCTTTGTAGCCTTTTCTATCTCCATCCATGACCGGCTGTCACAAACCCGCAAACGCAAAGGCAAAACCGGCTGTCCACAATTGAGTAGGATTGCCTTTTCATAGAGTGAACTTGAGACTTCAAAAGGTTGGCTCATGTGTGGACTGAGGACCTTCATGGAGCTCTATGCCAAGTACATCTTGGCCTTTCAGGCTTCCACAGTGTGCTTGCTGCTCTCTTTGCCTGCAATGCCACCAATGCTAAGGAGCGATTCAAAGGCTTCTTCAAACAAGAGGCGTATCTTCGGTTTCCTAACATACATAGTAGCTTTGAGGGTGCTTTGGGCAGTCCATGTGGTTTATGCAGAACGTGGAGGCTCGATCTTTTTTCCGGGCATGAAGTTCTTCGGTCTGATTTATTCGTACCAAACCAGACGGGAAGGCCGGTATTTGAGGAGCATGGCGTTTCTTGATACCTGCGAGCGCGCGGAAGTTTCCGCCGCTGGGATAATGAGACTAGATTGCTTGTAGGGCTGACAGCCAGCAATTCCAAAAACAAGCGCATATGTGGCGATCTTTCAACAGGTAAGCTTCATCATGGCAATTTGGATACGCAATCGCGATGGTGACCGTCAACACAGCTATGTACATTTCTTTTTGAAGGGCGTGTTGTAAGAACCTCCTGGGATCGAAGCTGGCGTTGCCTCCACAGGCGTATGCTCGAAAAACGACGGGTGACGCCTCTTTGGAGCTCCCGCTGGCGATCATGACCTCAGGTCTGACTGGCAGACAATGTGTCGTGGGGATTTAATGAGGGGTGCAAGGGCTGAAGTCACCGTGAACTCAACGTTATCTGCTTTGATCTGGCAAGTTTCCTCCCGGCCACAACAGGCGGGCATGTGCTAGCTTGTTTGTTTCTTCTTCTTTGGGAGCGTCTTTGTCATCTGCATTTTCCAGTGGAGGGCCCCCAAGCGTCGTTACGTGGGTTCGGCTTGGTGAACTTCATTTTCCAGAGCTAACGCCTCCAGGAAGTCTGCAGCACTTCAGGGTCAGGTTGTCAATGTTTGTCATTTCGCAGTAGCCACGTTTTTGTTGGTTACCCTGCGCAATTCAATCAGGCTAGAACGGTTCCGTACTCGCAACAACTTCTGCAAACCATCATGGCCAATGTTGGGCACACGGCAGAGTGCAGGTGACACCAATGCAAAGACGTTGGAGCTCCTGGAAGCCAACGCCTACTTTGGCCTCAGCACCAGTCAGGCCGGCCGTTCAAGATCCTGGCCTTTTCCAATGTAAGGACTGCGTGCAGGCTTTGAGTATTTAATTCGCCGGTCAAGCCCCGTGCTATTGCATCCCCATGCCCACTTCCCGCAGCAGTTTTAGCAAGCTAGAGCAAAAATCTGGTGTCCATGGCACAAGGTCAGTAGTGCTGCAAGCATTCACGCATGTCGGTCAGTGTCTGACTGCCAATGACGTTCCTTGCCGTGGAGAGGAAGCTGAATCTCCAACAATTGCAACGTCGTTTCAACCGCCTCCGACAGCTGCAAGATCGGCTCTGCCTTCGCACGACAGACTACATTGATGCTTTCGGGACGACCTACCATCTACCACTCCCCGCAGCGAGCGCCAAGCCGTGCAAGTATGTCCCGCAGCATACGGTGGAGTATTTGGCAGGCTTTTTCGATGGAGATGGCTGTGTCCAATCTAGCTTTGGACGTACGCACGGCGAGGTGAGGCTTTCAATCACACAGACAGAGTCCAGCAGCCAAGTGCTTCTTTTCTTCAGAAACGTGTTGGGGGGAAGTATTCGCCGTCACAGTCATACACGGGGCTTACAAAGACCTGCTTTGCAATGGGAGCTTCGTGGAACAGCTGTTAAGCCCACAGCCGCTCTGCTTTGCGGGAGTAGTTCTTGCAAACAACTCCAGCTGGCTATCGCAACCGCATGGCCGACAGAACCAGCAGCCCGCGACTCATGTAACGCGATGATGAAGTGGCTTAAGAGAGCTCCGCCAATAACTGCTGCGTGTCCTTCCTGGCGGTACTTGGCAGGGTTTTTTGATGCCGAGGGATGTATTTTGTTAGCTCACCCTTCATATGTGAGACTCGAAATCAGGCAAAAGTTTCCGCATGTTCTGTACGCAATCCAAAGCTTTCTGGCTGAGCACTGCTTCAACTGCTGGGTGCATGCGCAGCCAGGCAGCTTTTTGCTCGGCATGCACTCAACTGGCAATTGCAAGGCTGTGCTAGCAAAACTTGTTGTCTCGGGCCTTCGGGTCAAGCGGGAAGCGGCGCGACTGGCGCTTCAGGTTTGTGTGCAGAATTTTCACGCAGTCCGAAGCAATCTGCAGCAAATGGTTGGGAATCAGGCACGCTACCAACGTTTGAGTCTTGCCGGATTGGAGCGGGCACGGCAGATAAAGCAGCAGCGAGATTGCCTTCGGAATTCGACTGGGTTGCAGTCTGAAAAGCTGAAGTCACACCTTACAGTGCTCCGAGAAGACCACCAGTTCAAATGTGCGCAGGAAAGGTATGCGCTAATTCGATCTGACATTCGGTCACTACTCGGCCAAGGAGCGTACCTGGCCTGAAGCTAAATGGCCATGCGTACTGTGAGCAAGTCAACATGCTCTGCCGGGTGTTAGCAAAAGCCATGCTGGACCAGCATGTCAGAATTGGACTTCAGGGATCCCACGATGCCATAACCAGAACTTCCTTTAAAGCCAAAATACGCCGGAGACCCAGCTGAAATCAGCGCCACGTCTAACGATGCATTATCCATGGCTCGAATGTCATGTTCGTTTTTAGAATTCCGTTGGGGAAGAGTGCCGGCGCAAGTACAGCTTTCATCTGGTCATGTTTGATACGTCTGCGCATGATGGCACACCACAGCCGCGAGTAGCTTCCTTGCCAATTCCTCATCTCCGCCATGTAGTCTGTTTGCAGGATGGTTTCTTTGACTTGTCACATGAATAAAAAGGAGGGTACCGATGCCCTGGCATACGTAACTTGAATGCGAATTTTCGGCAGGTTACCATCATGAAGCAGGAGCTTGTGCCTGCCTTGATGGACATTGACGCAAGGATTGCCGTGAAGGACTTGTCAAGGTTCTTCTCAGTGCCCAGGTGATTCTCTGCGGCCGGAAACACTTCCAAGCTATGTCTATCCATCAACACCGAAAGAATGATACGCACAGGACGGACATGTGGAGAAGAAGCCGCACGGCCATGGCGATGTGCACGCGTTGCTGCCTGGAGGTGTTCGAACATTTGAGGGATTATATTGAGGGGGTGGAGGTGGGGGTGGACTTGACTTCCGTTAGCGCCACAGACAAACGAGGACTCGCGACAAACAACAATGGCGTCTATAAACAAAAAAAGTTGTGTGTCGTGAAGTTCGTGGGCTAATGTTGCACCCACTTCTGTGTAGAGACCTTCTTTAATGTGTTTTCGCCGCCGCTTATTCCGGATCTGGCCATTGTTGGGAGGGTCCTGTTTAATGTGTTTTGGTTTTGGGGCCCTAAAAATACGGGACGGAATCCAAACCCCTTTGAAAGTAATCTGCAAGGCCTCCCGGGGCCCTCAGTTATTCAGGACGTCTAATTTCTATTTTGCTGGGCGCCCTATTGTTGGGGGGGAGATTACACTGAGTCCAACATTAATTTCCGAAATTCGCGAATCAGACCCAAGGCCAGAACCCGTTCTCAGCAAAAACTGTCCTAGAGTTGCAATTCAAATAGGCACCCTAGGTCACTAGTTGAAAAGTCCCTGGCACGGGTCCGTAAGCGTAGGCCCGAATCCAAGACCCTGAATAGTCAATTGTGAAATTAGTTCTTGAACCGGAAACAAATCAAAGAGTTCTGTTGCTGTGTGGCCGAGGCTCCATCACCACGGCCTGCCCACCAAATGGGCCAAAGAAGGCTCCTGAAGCACAAGTTCAGCGCAGAAGTAAAAGCCTGATGTTGGCGGTAATTTCGCACCAAGAAGGTCACTCTTTAAGGTCCCTTGGTCCTGAGGGATCTGGGGATTGATGTTCGGAAGCTTCCTTAAGCTGTTTAATGGGCCCCGAATGACACCCTCAAGAAGTTCTACAGTGAGTGCAAGAACCTGGTTAACAGCAAGGGCCTGAAGAGTCTGAGCTCAGACCCTGAATGATTCATGGGCCTCGCAGATGCTTATTTCCCAAGGGTTAGAGGCATGTTCTACAGAGAGATCGGTTCAATCCAAATGGTGTTCTATAGATATACCTGCCGTCTCCGTGTAGCTAACAATGGTACGTTCAGCTGGCCCACGATTGCAAACTCGGCTGCTAAGCAACAAGCAGCCGACTCCCCTGCCAGGCAGAGAATGGCTCTTGCTCTTCCAGGACACCAACCCATTGCCCTTCCGCAGCCTTTGTGCGATTTTGGGCGTCTCCGTTTCCTGGCAAGACAAGCATCCATGTATGAAAGCTCAAGGGAAGGGTGGATTTCACTGTGCTACCTCACGTGCAATCTTTGCTTGGTTCCCCAGTGTCAGGCGCGTTCAATAGCACTGCAGAATCCATACCTGTTTTGAGACCTGTTGGCGTTTCATTCGCTGTATCCAGCTGTTGAGTCGAAGTCTGCAAGCGCTGCCACCAAACCTTGCGCCGACGTATTTCTCTCTGACACTTGAGAGTCCGACGCTTCAACTCCAATCCATCCTCAGAATCGTGGTGCCTGAGCCTTCGACTCCCGACCACACTCCTGAAATCCTCCACCTCAGGTTAGCCGCGGTTTTGCCATGAACTCCGTCGCAGTGCCGCGATTGCCTGGAGAAGCAGTGGGCGGCATTTGTCAGCTGAGCTTCGCCAGAGCGAGGGGTCGGTGGGGCTAGGGCTAGCATTTGCCTAGTTTGCCTAGGCTAGCGGTTTCAAGTTCTCAGGGGCCTCAGAGATCCCAAAATCAGGGCTAACCCACAGCAAATATTACATGCACAAGGCTCGGCAAACAATCTTTGCGGCCTAACCTCCCTTGGCCCTTAAGATGGCCGGTGCAAGGGGACACAGAGGCAGTGAATGTTTATGGGTCATCCCACCACCGTTGCTTTTCAAGGATCTTCACATTCAAACGCCGCACAGCGTCTGCAACATCACTCTACCTCAGCATTCCATCAGTGCAATTTCCACGCAGCAGTTTGCGGAAAGAAAACGTGTGTGGCCCTCTAGATGGACCTTTTTTAGAAATCGACACCCATGGCCGAAATGTAGATCTTTCATCTTTAGGGTAACATAGCATGAGCCCTGGCAAAATCCAACCTGACCAGAGCATACAGTAAATTCCGTGGGAGCCCTGCGTAGAGGCTATGAAGGGCGCATAGACCCAAATCCTGAATGCTTGAAAGTACTTCTTTCGGGCCTTGCACAGAAGCCACTAGAAGCTACATGTCCTGTCGGAGAGGAAGTTCGGCATAGCCTTGCGTAACCCCGTGCAGAACTGACGAGGAAGAGCGCTTCTGGCAATGGTATGACCATCAACGTGGAATACAACCAGCTGGATCCGCTTCTCAAGGACCTTGGGATGTTTTGGCAGGCTTTACTTTTGTGTCTAGGGTTAAGGGCCTCGGGCACTGGATAGCGATCAAGGTGATGATGTAAGTTTGCTTTTCGGGAATGCATGCGCGCAATGTAGCTGATCAGGATGATGTGGTGGTTCAAGTTGCAGTTTGTCTTGAAATTAGGTTTGTTGTAATGGGTCCTCATGACAAGAATCGCTGGTCTCGTGTTGAGTAGACCTTCAATATCATTCGTGGCAAGTTTGCATGCAAGTTCAGTTCAGGATTTAGAGACGTGCTGTGTAGATCTGTATGTCTTTGTGTAAAAAGAGGTTTCCAGAACCTTCTTCTGCAAGTCGCAGGGCTAACTTGCAGGAGTCTTGGGTAATTCTTGCTTCTAGAGGTGCGACTGAGTTGGCTTGCATGAGGACACTCCGGCCGGCGGTGACGTCGCCGACGCCAGCGGCTTCTCCCCATACCCGGGAAACATCAACGTTCTAGCGCCTTTGCTGAACATGCGCGGTAGTCACGCTCATGATTGGCTGGAGTTGGTGCAATTTTTCTGGTCCTACCGAAATCAGGGGCTGGGACTGAAGTGAGCGACTTGGATAAGCAAAGGGATGCGCCTCGCGCATTCTAAAGCCCTTTCAAGATGAGGCTTGAGCAAATCATGCCTTGCCCTTGTTGTAGTAGTTCCAATGCTAGTCACTGCAAGTCTATGGGAATTGTCACGGCGCAACCGCAACCCCAAGCATCATAGAAACTACCGCCAAGGCGAAACAAAACCCCTTACCCTTCCACTGATACCTGAAATTTCAAATGGGTCCCCTAGGTCCCGGATAATAGGCCATCGTGGATTTTTGTCGACGTAATGCGGGCATTATAGAAATTAAGCGAGGTAGAAATCAGCACTTTGACAGCTTGTGCGTAGGCAACCCTCATCCCCAATTTGTAACTCCTCACTCCAGGGACTCTACAACAGCAAATGCAAATCGAAACCCTCAGCCCTGAAGCTTGAATCGCTGCACCGGCAACTGTTCAAATCTTAGCCCAGGAAAACCGATGCACTCAGTCCTGAGCGTCTGCAACAAAGACCATACCGTGCTTGAAGGTTTTCCACGTGGGCACCATGGCGGATCGTCTCGCAACGACGGGCGGAATTGTGCCAGTGGCTTGGCAGCAACCAAAATACACAACCGCTTTGCCATGTGGACTTCGAAGAGGGCTGTTGCTGAAGGCATTTTGCGAGATTCTATTTGCACCGGTTGTGACTGGAATTGGTTTGGTTGTGGTTCATTTTGTGGTTCATGAAAATCAGGCTTGTGGTTCAGAATGCATGCCAGTATCTTGGTAAGGTGTTGTTGAGTACCTTTGTAATGAGTACTTAGCTGACTCGTTTCTTACCAAAATTCGGCACTTGCAAATTGTGCTATGCGGGCCTTCCTTTGACATCCTTTTCCTTAGCCATATCAGTGCTCTTTCGGCTGACTCTTGCAACATGAGCCAGTTGTCTGCTGCCTCTCACGGTGGCATTTTCTGTGGACTCCTTGCGACGTTAATAAATTAGAGAGGAAAGGGGATCTGAGCATAGCTCACCAAAAAAAAATTCACGGGCTGGGCTGTGTCTGATTGAAAGCAATCCCCAGAAACTGCGGGAATGCTCTGCAAAGCGCATGGCAAGCGTTTTGAGGCTGGAAAGCCCAAGAAGTATGCCATGGGTCCGAAATGTTTGTTTCCACAAGGAGGATTGTAAATTTGTAGACGCCCAAAAGAGGGACCCCGGATGCTTTGAAACCTCCACTTCAACCCGCACAGTGCCACATCATGCTCCGCAGCAGGAGTTCGTGAACCCGAAGTGGGCGGATGCCGAGAAGAGCAAGTTCAAGTCGCCTACGCGACTAGAGCATTTCGGCTGAGAGCTGTGGAACTTGCACCAATCTTCAGACTGGAAACCTATTGCTGCATCTTTCCCGCAAGGTGTGTTCTTTTGAAGCGGAGGCCTATGGCAAGTTCTCCTGTCAGTTGCATGGGTAGGATGAAACCATAAAGTAGTTGCTGCTACAGGCGCGTAATCAAGTGTTCTTGCTATCAAGTCTATCAAGCTCTGGGCACAAGCCCCGTTTCGCCAAAGGTGTATGATGCAGGACTTCCCGCGCCTCTGCACCAAGGCCTGGCCAGGGGGGTTGGGAGCGATGTCTGTCATTGGGCTTGAGAGATGCAAGTTTGTTATTGGCGTTGGTTGTCCTTGTTTGTAAAAAACTTCAGGTCTTAACCTGAGAATAAATGAAATCAAGTATAGGCCGATACAGTAACTCATTTAATCAGAATATGCGTACATATGATTGTATATCTATATTATATGCATAATATGTCTATACAAGTTCCTCGCAAGACCCAAGTTCCCTTTCTGTCCTGCTAGCGGACTGGTCAGGACGACAAAGCCGCTTGACTGCCCAAAGCAAAAGCGCCGCGTGGTCCAGTGGTAATGCGAATCATCGCTATGACTCAAGAGTTACCAATAATGTTAAGTCAGCATCCTAGCATGCCTCAGAACCCTGTTTTACTTGTCAAGCAACTATGGTCTACAGTAGCTCCAAGGTCGGATTCACCCAGTTGGAGAGACTGACACTTGGCTGATATTTACCAAGACCTTTGAGTTTTAGGCTAAGTACTTCGAGCTGCCTTGCTGCGAGGCGCAGTTGGCTATTTGTCATCCACTTGGTGCCGCCCTAGGTACCAGGATGCATAGGAGGATTCCTGGAAAGAAAACATCTATCTGTTTTTCTGACTCAGGATGAGCTTCACTTGTGTCAAGAACAACCTGGCAGACGCCATGAAGAAGAACCCTCCAGAGCCTTGCTGTGCCAGTGGCCCTAATTGCAGGGCACCAGGCAGGTTCACAGCCTCAATGTGTTAGCTTCAGGAGCGTTAGAGACGGAAACAAAGACGTCGAAGCTGCAGCGGCAGCTGCTAAAACCATGATGACATGGCAAGACTGTTCGTAATGGTAGTGACCAAAGCATGCGTGACATTTAAGCCTTTAAGCCGAGGCATGGACCCTTCCTAGCAGCTCTGAACTGCCAGGCATCATCTTTTTGCATGGCCTGCGCCAAGGACTGCGCCCTGTCGGCGGAAGCGGCGGCCTGGCCGTATGAGAAGCGTGCTTTGGGGTTTCTGTTTGGGACGGAGAGCTTCGGGATCTCAACACAAACAGTGACAGGAGACTCGCGTCGCTACAGCGTTGGTTTAAAGATTGCCACGGCGACAGATGGTGTGAGCTGAAAGGATTTACAGGTTTGATGTTGATCCTCCTAGGCCTCAGTGATGCAATCCCACGATCAGTCTTCCTGCATCTGATCTTAGGCCCGACGACCCATGAAGGTTATCCGTAGACGCCAAATGAGAAGGCCTCATAAAAGGCAACCCGAAGCGCTGGACTCTCGAAGGCTCAACATCTAATAGGCCTCAGTCCCCAAACCTGCAAGTTTCAAACACTCAAGCTTCAACCCGCAAAGCCCTAGAAGCCTGAAATGCTCAAGCCCTACACCTTCACATATCACACCCCAACCTCTAGATCCTCGAGGGTTCCCTAACTTTTTCTTTTGAAATGGTTGGAAAACCACCTTTTGATGGTTATAAGGGCTTCTCAGTACCCCAAAGTGATGGTTCTTGGGGACATTGAGGGATCTCTGTCCTGGACTAGGACATCTATGCCTGCAACGCGCACCTCTTGGAGCTGGCAGGGCAAGGGAAGGCCCGGATTGATTACAGCCATGCAAGCCATCCGGGGGTTTCACAAAATACTAAGGTTATGGTTTAGGGCTTAGGGTTTAGGGTTACTAAGGTGTATCTTTTGGGGTGTCTGTTTCACCAAATCTGGTTCTTGTGTTTGGGTGGGCCATGTATGAGAAGTGTTGTAGTAGAATTGGAAGACGTAGTTATTTTTTCTCATGGGTTCCCCTGCTACTGCCCTAGGTGCCCTCCTTAGTTAGGCTTTATTTGCGGGTAATTAAGGGGAAACCTGGGGGGGTGAGTATAGAGTAGGGGAACCCACGAAACTCTGGCAAATGGCCACACAATTCTGGCTTACAGTTTGCGATGTCAGCAGCATCTCAAACGAGCTTGACCAGGTTTGAGAAGAGGCATCGTGGCTTGAGGTTTCGGAGGGTTTCCGCTATATTCACAGTTCAGGGTTTAGATGGGTTTAGCTTCACATTGCCCAGGACTTGCTAGGATGGCTCTTTGGGGTCGCGCTAGGTTGGATGTAAGATGTTTGTGGGCCCAAAATGCTCCAAGCAAAGCATGCATTGATTGCTTCAAGAGTTGCAGCCTATCATCGGGCTCTGAGCTGTCTAAAAGGAAGCATCAAGATCCCTAACACCAAACTAAACAAACCAAGTAAGCCTTGAGTTCCCGTGCCTCTGCAACAGCCGTCGTAAGAAGCCTGGGAAGGTGCAGATCGAAGCCCCGCCTCTCTGCAGCAGTTACAGGGATGCTTGATCCATCCGGCGTTTTTTTTCAAGAGTCCAGAACGCCCACCAGAATATCAGCTTCTAAACGCTGATCCTTCACTCCCTGCACTCCTGGGTGCCGCACCCTCAACCCAAACGTTCCAAGAGTTAGAGCATCTTGGATGCTTTCCAAAGGCCAGATGTCAGCTTCCTGGGAATCACGGCGAAGGCCGGCGAATGTTGCATGGGGAAGCAAGCATCATCAGGGATGTAATTGCAGGATGTTCTTGAAAATGCTGCCTGATTTCTGGAAGCTGTAATCCCGAGAACCAGCTGTAACCATGATTCCTACCAGGGTCGCGGGAACTTCACGAGGCAGGGGATCCTATGTTCTTACAAAGGCCTAGGCGCTAGTGAAGGCACCAGATCTTGGCCGTCCTTTTTTTGCTTTGGAAATGCAGGCCTCTTTGCCCCACTGGCAAATGTAATTACTGAGCAGCCCGGCCTTTTGTAGAGTGAGTGTCCCTGCATAAAATAAGCACCACAAGGACCTTACCCCGGCCTCATTAGACGCAAGAGTTCCTGCTAGTCCTGCCAATAGCACGCAAAACGTGGGAAGCTCCAAAGGATGTAAGGATAACACACGCAAGAAATGGGAAGGATGACGTGTGAAGTATTCTCTGGGACTAGCAGAGTCTGTCTCTTTAAGACCAGAACGGCGATGGGGCTCCCCAGGACTTGGCTGCAACCTTACCCTTGAATTGTTAAGTTTCATCAGCCTGCCAGCATACTGGCAGTCGAAAACTAGTTTCCAGTAGAGGCCGTAGAGGTGATACCGCCATGCAGAGTGCATCTTCAGCTCCCAGATCCTTAATTTCTGAGCCTTTTTTACGCCCTCATTGGAACTCCACTCCTGTCATCCCTCATCTCTCAAGAATTCCCCAATAATGATCACTGGATTTGGTAACCTCAACCCCAAAATCTGGACCCTGTCCTCATACAATAGTCGTGGGGTCCTAATTTAGGGTTAGGGTTGCCAAAATCTCCTCATTGCTTAACCCTGGGAGGTAGGAGCACGCATCGTGCTGCAGCCTAGCTTCGCAATTTCTCTGGAGCAGATGAAGGCAAGCCTCTCTCGAGAGTTTGGGTTATGGAGTCAGGGTTTGAGTGATCGACCGAGTCTGGGTTCAAAAAAAAGGGGTTTGAGTGATTTTGGGAGCTACAACAAGAGCAGCTTCCTTTTTGTCTGTCTCTTAGGTGTGCCAAAATTTGAGCCACTCAGAAGTTTGGAGGCCTAACCCCATAGTTAGGAGGGCAACCTAACTTGCAGAGAATGGCCTTCCTCTCATGTCTATGTATGAAAGCCCTACATGGCCGTAACTCACTGATCAATCTGAGTGTGAGGCTGATTTTTCCAATCAAGTCAGGCTGTAAAGTATATCTGGCTCCGGCGCCGAACCCGAACCCCCTGAGCTGCAAAGCATGCAGCATTTTCACTCCCGCGCTTGGAGTCATGAGCTTATGCTATAAGCCCCCATGCAAACATGCCCTGAAGCCTTGAACCCAGACCTGGGGCAGAATGTAGACTAAATGGCTGATTCCCTCAAAAGCCGGACTGATTACATCAAAGTGAAAGCGTAGCAGGAGAAGGTGAAGGGCAAGATGACAATCTCCAACAAGTCAGAGCTGGTTGTCGATGGCGATGTGCCCTGACACGAAATGGGCAAGTTTCTGAACTCCTCAAGGAGAGTTGCCAATCTGTGTAGGGCCTCGCGTGTAAGGTTTAGGATTAAAAAGTGGAGCCCGCTGGCCAGTAGCTAAGGCTTAGACACTGTGACAAGTGCTTGAGAGCATACGCACATGCTTCAATGGGAAGACTGTGAAGCAAAGTTGTGGGAGAGAGCGCCGCAATGTACCTCGAAAGGTGTTGGGTGTATAGAGTGTAAAAGATTTCGGTCCAGCAGCACGGCAGCAGATTTGCTCCGGCGATTGGCGTGCAAGCACTATGGCACTTGCAATGGTGGGACGCGTCGAAAGTTGAAGGCCCGAGACACTAAGCCCCTGTACTCGACAGGGGTCTAGATATCCTGGAAGTTAGCTGCATTAATTTGTTTGATGCCGCAGCGCAAGCCAAGCCAAGACAAACGTTCACGCGGACAGAAACCTACCTGAGGTGGTCTTCAACGACTTGGAACTCGACGGTGCGCTCAAGGCTTGGGGCCTCTCTGACTGCCAGCACGCTCCTGTAGTTGGGCTTCTATACCCAAGGCCCATGGCTCATGAAGCCCCTTGAATCTGAAGTGGAAGGCTGAGTCTGTGTAGTATGAAAATTTCCAGACACAAGCAATCCAATTGGAGTAGACTGAGTAGACGGTCCTGCTTCAGGCCTTCTAAGTCTTCTAAGTGTTCTACATAGCTAATAATCTCTGGTGGGGCCGCTACTCATAGAGGCCTTGTTTGCAATAGTAGCTAAGTAGCAGGCTGCTACCTGAACATAAGGACCATTAGATGATGACTCGCACAAGGCAGTACAATTGCAAGTCCCATCAACTTTGTTCCTTCATATCCCTTCTACCAACGTAACATATTTCACCTCAAAGCGCCATGGCTTATGGGGATCAGTCATGCCCAAACATCGGCCCCTGAAAGGTAGCTTCCAACGGTGAGTTGGCAAGCAAATCCGTCAAGATGCTCAGCTGAAGCAGGAATCCTTAGGACTTGGCATCAAGTTGGAGCTTACTGGCGATTAGTAGGGGATTTATTAATTATATAGGGGCTATATAGGGGTTATATGCCCTTACCTAGCCCCCAGTAAGTGAGGAATACAAATTAAGTTGCTTTGATGATAAGAACAGAATGGAAAACAAGCACGCGAAGCGAAACGGAAACCGGAGTTGCATGGAGCCTGTTTTTATGCGTGGAATTATGTGTCGTGTTTTTATGTTGACATGCACTTAATGACGCTCAAGCCTAACTCATGACCATAGAAACTTCTTGGGTCTTTCAAGACCCGGAAGGCTGTGTTTCTAGCTAGCTGCTCTGCTCTTGCTCTGGAGGACGCCTGAAGGGGGGTTGGATCCCTAAAAATCCCTGACGTTGAGGCTTCTGCGGCTGTCTGCTCTTACCAATCCAGTTTGAAGGGTTTAAAATTTAGGGTTTAGGGTTACGCCCCTGCGTGGATTTGATCAGGTCGCATCTCACCCCTTCTTGCAAAAGCACAGCTTGTTTTAGTTTGTTGCGGATCTCTGACGGCCCCTTTGTGAAAGACTAAGTATAAACCCTGAAATTTCTTAAACGGAAGACCCCGCCTCCACCCCTAGGTATAGATCCCTTTGCTTTGTGTGTACGACAGCTGCGCTGGTCAGGGTTCTTGGTAGGACAGTAAGATATAACTTGCAGGTTGGAAGACACGTCCCCAACACATTCCTGAACAAGGGTTCGGGATGATATACGTCTAGATTAAGGACCCCAGTCTATGGGAACTTCCGCATGTCGTTGCTATAGTAAGGCAACGTTCCTCCTGGGTTTCAAAACACGGGACCGTGTAAACTATTACTCTGCAGAAGACCACTCAGGAACGCGGGCACTGCGTATCCTGGATGTATTCATGAAGTCTAGGGTTTGGAATTGAGGGTTGAAGACTTGGTGTCCGTTCCTTTCATGCACTCCACTTTAAAAGGTCGGGCAAACAAGTTTTGGCGTCACTGGACTGTGTTCAGGTTCTGTTTTCAGGTTTTAAGGTCAGGTATTACTGGCTCTATGTGTAAAGGGATAGAGGGTCCAGGACGAGCTGCCCTTTTCCTGTTAAAGATAGATTCAGGCTCAGCCAGGTGTTGTAAACCTTGTTCAGCTCAAAAGTCCTTTGCTCGCTTCGAAGTTGAAATCTTGGGTAAACCTATCTAGTAGAGTCTTGCGACGCCTTCCTGTGCAAGCATGTGAGTTACTGTTCAAAACTGTGATTTCAAAAGGCAAAACGGCAAAACCCTAAGTCTCTGCAAGACATTCTGACTATAGCTCAAGCCCTATTGAATCCTCTGAAAACTAACTCTGCAAGACAGACCCTTGCTTGCATAGCCCCCCAAAACCCAAGGTTTGGCCTCAAAACTCTCTGAGAAACACAGGAGCTTTCAGAAGTTGCGGGGGCCCCGATAGACCCACACCCGGTATACTACCATCCCTATACCAAACACGCCAAACAGGCAGGAAGCCCCCATATGAGGGTTTCCCAACATGAGGGGTACCTTTTTTGGGGGTCCTTCTAAAAAGGATTAGTATTTTGGGGTCCATATTGGGGTCCCCCTATTTAGGGAAAGCGCCATATTCGTTGACTTCGGATTTCTAGCTGAACTGGACTACGACTTAAGGTTGGCTGCCATCGCGGAGGGTGAGCTCAAAGCCCAGGCGCGCGAAAGTGGTTTTTCTGGGCTTGCTGGGCTTTACCACAAACTAGGGGTCCCGTTAAGGGATACATAGGTTTCAGGGAGGTTTGTGGATAGGGCTTCTAGAACTCTAGGGGTCCCGTGCACATATGGGGGGTGGGAGTTAGCTTTTTGTGCGCGTCCATCTTGTGTCACAAGCGCTTCTGGCCTCAGCCCTGCCAGCAGGAGCTATCAAGTAGGCACCGACCTTTCGGGTCTTAAGACCTAAACTAATGAAGGACAACTGTCATCTCGCGCGGCGCTGATAGCTGGAAACGAAGATTGCAAAATGCACGGTCGCAGGTTACTCATCTCTGCCAACATGGCGTTCGACTTTCTTTCTTCCGTTTACAGTAGTGGCATTTCCAAACACTGCGGATTTGCTGCTGCAGGGGGGCCCTAAACACGAAACCAGAAACCAGAACCTTTTCTTGATAAATTTTTAAGCCCTCAATTAACCCTCAAACCTTAAACCCCAAACCCGATCTTCAAAAACTCCACCATCTCATGGCAGCCAGCCAGGAGCCATCCCTGCAGATCAGAGGCTACCAGCGGGTCGTGGAGGGCGTAGAGGAGGCGTAGGTGCTCCTAACTTGAAGAACCATACCCCTCTAGGCGGGTAAATCTCAAATTATAGGCACAAAACTATAACAGTCTCTTGCAGATAAGACGTCTCTTGGTAGAACTTAGCCCTACTACTAATACTGAAGATACCGATCATGGGGTGTGGGTGTTGAAGAGATAGGTGGATGGATTACTTCGTGGTCCCTTCAAATGGCTTGAAACGGAAAGCACGATGTAGAAATCTGAATGACACGAAGTTTATAAGCTTATCGTACTTCCAATATATAGTATGATATACGGAAAAACCGCAGATGCCCCCGTCCTCGTAGCACTTGAGCACTGGTACCACTTGCTCTGGCTCCCTTGAGGACCCCCTCTCTCAAACGTGCGAAACAAGCCCTGATAATGTGGTATGATAGGGGCCGTGATTTTGCATGAGCCAATGTTACGGTCTCTAAGCAGGCGGCAGGCACATTATTTGCCAGAATCGGTCCAGACATTTGCTGGAAGTACTGGCAGTGGCTACGAAGAAAGAGGCAATCTTCGCCAAAAGCGGCAAACAGCCAAGAACTCTTTTGGGCATGAGTAGATACCCCTCATGGGCCTCCTGACCAGATGACGCTGGCGGGACATCGATTTAAAGATACTCGCGATGTACTCTTGACGGGGGAATTGCTGCATGAAGCCCGTACTAAAATTGTATCAGGCGAGGCAGGTAAGCACCGGAGGAGCAGGGAAATCATGCAGTATTTGTTCCCCTCATAGCGGCGCGGTCGCAAAGCCATTTTGCAGAAGATTGTTTAATTGCTTGGCATTTGCGACTGATGGACAGGAAGCAATTGGGCCACCAGGAAGACACGACGACCTCAGTGGAATCCCCTTAGTCCTCGTAGAACAGGATATCTAGGGATATGCCGAAGTAGGTAAGAGCTTCAACTTTCTCAACTTCAGAGAACCGATCTGAAAGGGATCCTGTGATATCTTCATCAGTCGGAGGACCAGGCAAGAAGGGCATAAGCTGGCACACAAGAGATTCTCCTGCAGCTAGTTTTGTTGACGTGTAGCCCGCAAACTTCGTAGCCCGTCTTCCTGGTTGCCTAAGCATGCCAGCAACCTATGTTGAAGAGCGCAAAATACATGTTCAAACAGCCGAATGAACACCGTACTGGAGATGGGCAGGCATCAGTTAGTGTCTGTAGCGATACTTTACCCAAAGCGCGGCTCATGCACAGCTGCGCGGGCAGACCAACAGGAAGGGAAGCTGATTTTCAAGCATAAACCCTTTGAGGCGCTGAGCAGGCAACTATGGATTTGTTCGAGCAACTATTCAAGCTGGCCATAAAATGCATCCAGTCATAAAAAAGGCCAGATTTTTGGGAAGCTCCCTGCTGAAGCACTTTTGTTCATTCGGCGCCGACACTGCGCTAGAGACGTTGCCTTGCCAAAGAGGCGTGGAGGACCTGCAAGCAGACAGAAAAAGGTGTATCTTACGGGTGCTTCAGGCAAAGCGTGGGAGTGGACCCCTATAAGGGTTTGGGGGTTAAGGGTAGCATTCCTGTACGGTCCCCTATACTGGTACCTATACTCCCTCTCCCCAGTTGCCCTGAAGCACGCAAAGAGTAGGACTCTACAATGTGTATTGTGAGAGGCCTTGTAGTTGTGAGAAATCTTGAGATGGCTCTGGGGCACGGAGCTTCAGGTTTACTAGTTTTAGTAGGTCCAAGATAGAAATCAAAACTTCATTCGTGTAAACCATGTATGTACCCAGGACGCGACATGTCCTAGGCCCCATGACCCCACCAAACGAGAGGAGCTGCTGTACATGGCAGCAGAGCGCTTTCTTGCCAGGGGCTTGGGCACGCTATTGTGTTGGTGTGTTGGTGGTTCAGGGTCTGGAGTATTCAGGATCTGAGGCCAAGGGCTTTCAAGTTGGGGTTTTGGGGTATGGTGGTGTATTTGAGGCGCTAGAGTCAAGGATTCAGGGGTCACGCGTAGTGGAGTGAGAGGCTGAAGGACCTTAGAGTGCCAAACAGATCCGCAAGATGGATCAACAATGATTTTTAGGCTGGTGCACGGCATTTTAGTTCGTACACCGGAATCCCCCCAAATATGTGTAGCAATAAGGATCGCATGGATTGATGTGAGAGGAACTCTTTGGAAGGTTAGAAGCATTCAGCATGATGGAAGACGAGCTCAGTGAGGCATTGGGTCATGAATTTTGGAGTCAAGGATTACGCGTTTAGGCTTTCAGGGTTTATGATTGGGAGATGAGGTTCCTTCGACCCAACCAAGAGCCCTGACACGCAAGTGCACTATTGCAGGGTTCAAAAGCGCTGGGAACCAGCATCGGTTTCATCTCGGATACATCCTACACCTATCACCTGTCCCGCGCCGACAACATGTTTCGCAAGACCATGGGCCTTTGAACCGTTTCCCAGCCCTCGGACTCTGCGCCCGTCAAACCTGAACCATGAAGCAGTTGTACGTTCCAGAACCACTGACCAAGAGTGTTCAGGGATTGCGCAACTGACCACGATCAAGTGTATGCATGTGTGGCCTCTAGATTCGAAGGAGATTCACTCGCGCGTGCGGGCACCTATCCTCGCGAAGAACATTGCCCGGGTCATGTGGGCGAGCATCTCAGACAAGCGTAGGGTCCTAGCCGATTGCCACGGGTGCTGAGCTTCATGTCATGAGGGTATTCTGTCCTGGCATGGAAAACCGCTATACATCTCCACCCCTCTTTCTGGAATTCTACAGGGTCGCGATTTCGTTTAGATTAGGCAGCATGCGCAGCCTACACTACATTCCGAACGTTGCATAAGGAGACCTAGCGTACTCCATATTGCTGGAGATGGCGTTCCACTATGTCTTTAGGTTGGGTACTGCCCCCACTCTGTGACAGTTGGATAATATTGAAGAAATCTTCCTATACAGCTTTCATATTTGACCTCTAATATAGGTTGTTACAGGGTAGGGGCAGTACCCAAGCTTTAGGGCTCCCAAAGCTACATCATCAACGCCTCTTCGCCTTAAATTCCTCACAGAACTGGTTTAGCATGTAGGGCTTAGGGTTTAGGGCTTAGGGTTTAGGGCTTAGGGCTTAGGGTTTAGGGCTTAGGGTTTCGGGCTGAGGGCTTAGGGTTTAGGGTAAAGGGCTTATACAAAAAGCGGAGAACTGCTTTTCGCTCCCAGGCTAGTGGGAATCCTAGCTTGACAAGCGTCACGAGCTCAATCCCAACCTAAACTGGATTGCTATTAAGGAACCTTTTAAGTTACTATATGTGGAAACCCTATTACTGACTATCTACCCATAACATGGTAGTTTAATTGAGGCTCCATAACAGCAAGCCAGTGAACCCTCACTTGGGGGCTCAGGCCTTCGCGAAGTTTGACTATCGGCACACGCGGCGGGAGACCCATGGTCATGCACGGCTTAGGAAGAACCACTTCCCCTGTTCACAGACTGCCTGCATAATGGAGTAAGACCTTGTAATGAGGACAGTGGGGGTGTCTATCTTTTATACTTAGGGGAAGGGGATGGGAAGGGATGGGTGGGATTCGGGTAGGGATTAGAGGGTCTGAGGCCTTGGCTTTACTTTCTTCACCTTTGAAAGTGTAGGCCCGTAAGGAGTGTTCAGAAGGACAGGGACACTAATTTTTGCCACTGCTTTTAAGACATGTAAGCGGGTCGAGCGGAAGCTTGTTTAGACTAGCTCATGGCCATCAGGGTGTATGCTCGGGGAGTGGGTTTTGGTTTCATACATGTATCAATAGATGCAATGAGCTGGGCTGCCTGCGTGTTTACTTGCATCTCTTCGGCTATTACTGGCACGTGTACAGTGTCTGAGTGAAGGGGCAGCCAGTGTCTGTTAGGCTCTTTGTGTCTATTTGCTGTTCCTTCCTTGGCCCTTGTTGAGAAGACTCCCTCCTTTCAGACAAGCCGCCGCTTCCTTCTGCATCAGCCTTAATTAAAGTTAATAAAGGGAGAACTTAGGGTGTGTAGTACAAGCGTGGGTAGTAGGGGAACGTATGATTTGTATTTTTTGTATAAGGCAATCTCAAGAAGCTTGCGAGAGATGCCTTCAGACCTTATGTGGATATTTGGAATTTAAAGCAACGGCTGAAAGAAAGAGTACGTATTCTTGAGGGATCTAGGGTTTTAGGGGTAGAGCAGCCAAAAAAAAGGGTAGAGCAGTTGCGAGAGCTTCGTTCGTAATTGTTGGCATTGGCACTGCAAAGCTCAGGACGTTCCTTGGAGCCTTTGTATTCGAACAACTTAGTTGTGGTTACTACATAGCCTTGTTCCTTAATTTGCTTTACAGCCCCTGACGGCATAGGAACATGAATGCAACTTTCCAATCCCTGAAAGCCCTAGAGCCTAAACTCTGAGGCTCAACAAGGCGTTCATTGCGCGGTTGGCACCCGAGAGGCACGTCATCAGGCTGGATTCGGCTGGATTGGGAGTTTGCCCAAAATTAGAGCTACCTTTTTGAGGGGTTTTTGGGGTCCCCATAATTTATGAGGACTACGGTGTGTCTGTACTGGGGTCCCTTTATTTCGGGAAGCTACCGTTTGGGGGCCTGCCCATTTCCACACACTTCACGCAGCATGTGCAGTGTACAGCGGTGGCTGAAGGTTGAGATTGCCAAGTGTGGCAGGTAATGTCTAGGCCTGAATCATTGCATACCAACATGTTGGTCCTAGAATCCTTGTCATTATAATCATGGTATAGGGCACCTCAAAGTAGACCGCAACTTGATATCAGTAATATGTTGGGCCCCTACACTACATAATCTCTATAATCTCCTATGTAAGCCCAGTTTGCATTTCATTGCCCATGTTCTTTTCCACGTTGGTTCTCCTTATGGTATGCTGGGTTCCCTGAACGCTCCTATGAGCTGACGGCTCCGGAGTCTCCTAGAGCGGGATGGGTAGTACGAATTATATTCTCCTTAAGTAGATAGAAAATGGTAGTTTCCCAAAATTAGGTGTACCATTTTGGGGGTCCCCATAATAAGGACTGTAGTATTTTGGGGTCCATATTGGGGTCCCCTCATTTTGGGAAACTACCATATGGCTTTGGTTGTATTATAATAAGACGTCCATATACCAAATATTCTATCTACCTAAGGGTGACTATAGGGTTTGGAGTTTTACGGGGGGGAATGGCGTTAGGGTTTGGGGGATCTTGTCACAGTGGAAAGATTACGCCCAGCCTTCACCCAGATCCTTTGGAGAGGATGAAACGGCAGAGACCCAACTTGAGTAGCCTTAACCCCTAAACCCCTATACCCTAAGCCCCTTAACCCTCAAACTTAAACCCTAAAGTACCTAAACCCTAAACACCCATTGGGCAATTAGTTTGTAGGAGCCCTTAGGAGGATCATCTCTCTAGCATCAGGGATCTGATGTTCGTGGCACTTTTTTGGGGCTTCCGCTGATGCTTTTGATGTTGGGTGTGAGCTACTGTCAGCCAAATCGTTCAAAACAACACCCTGAACATCCTAAAGCGCAATCGCCTTACAGAAGAAGGCTTGCTCTTGCTTCGGGGTGTTCAAGCAATGGGCATTCTCGCATTACCCCCAACAGCTCTGCCAGAATCCTTGTGTAATCCGCCAAGATCCCTACTCTGCCTAAGCCCAGCATGTCGAATCCGAATCCAGCCAAGAGCTTCAATGCTTGGGAAAGTTGTACCCCTGTCAGAACCCACATGTCGCGACACGAGTGTGCCCCCAATCCTATGGAGCGAATCCTCATAGCCAGGTTTCTCATGCCCGATCAGCTTCACGTTTTGTCCTCAGTTCATCCGTTCATGGGCGGGTTTAGGGGGTTTAGAGTTGGGATGGTTAAGCAAGCACGGACCAAGATCACGCAAAAAGCAATGAGATTTTCGCGGATAGGAAACGGGAAGCTAGACAGGCCGCCATGTGCCCAGAACCTTTCTGGGCAAAATTTGCTCATTCCAAGTGTGGAACTTCTGATGTATAGTTTTTTTCTTTCGGTGGTTCTACTTTCCAGTGAGCTTGCACAGGCCAAGAAAAACTAACTCCCTGAGAGCATCTGGAGTATCCAGACCCTTTTGATGAGCCATCTTTGCACATCATGAGGGCTTGGTGGAGCATATCTAGGCTCGGCCCGTACAGCTCCAGGTATGCGGCGAGGGGAGATGATCTCAAGGGAAACAGCTGTGGGTTCTGGTTTTAGTCAGTGCGATTGGTCTTTATTGGGGGCGTGAGAAGTGCCAAGGCCAGGCTAAATTACCTTCTATTGGAACCTCTCAAATTTGGACTCTTTCGCAACTAAACCCCCAAAATATGTAAAATCATAGACCTAAACCCCAAATATCAGCCATAAAGGCCATTAGTTTACATACTTTGGGGTCCAGGAATTGTTTAAAGCCCATGATGCCGCCATGTCGTATTTGCGTGTGTTCGGAAGTCCCGAGAAAGAGCTGCGAGATTTCGGGGCCAGGCGAACTTGAGATGGGGCTTTCCTAAAATTAGGGGTACCTGTTTTGGGGTCCCCCATGATAAGGATTATAGTATATCAGGGTCTATATTGGGGTCGGAAATTTTTGGGAAACTACCAGATCGCTCAGGATAGGGTGGAGATTGCACGGGGCTACACGCGGCACTTGGTTTCCTTTCATATCCTTTTTATGCCTGGTTGATAGATAGGTCCAGGGGGGGCTTCTAAGCAGGAGAACTAGAGGTAGTTCCTCATTTAGGACGCTTACAGCCCCGTTTAGAACAACCATGACCCTTCGAGTCCTTGTTGTAACCCTAATCGCTTAGTAGTTGCCGCTGAACCTCACCCTCTCTGAGACCTTTACTCACGCTATTCATATGCAAGCTTGTTCAATCCTCTTGCATTCCTTGCAACACCTGTTATAGCTAGCCATGAACTTTGAAATGGATGAGGTGATGGCTTCCCCGTAACTTCAAAATCCTCCGCCCCTTTATCCTAAACATTCCCCATGTATTCTTGTATTCTGGTATACAAGGGAGTATTTGATATAGGGGGGGGGGTGCGGGGCCGTAAACCCTTTTAGGGGAGGGGATTTAATTTTCTCATACCTGAGGCAATGCTCTGGGCAATAGAGAAGCTCATTCCGGATGTCGACAGGTCGGACGAATTGGGGCTGAAAGTTTTCCTGGAAGTTACCTGAATATAAATGTTCTTTTGTGTTATCTGTAGTCCCATAACTCATCGCCAGCCAAATTTCTACCAGGGGTCCAAGGGCCTTCGAGTTCTAGGGTTCGGAATACTGGAGAGTGAAGTGGAAAGAAAATGGGGAATTGAATGGAAACTGGGAGTATCTGGGGGCTTCTTAGAGTGCAGGGGTGGGGGGTGAGCCCTCACGAATGGGTGGAAGTGACCGACCCACAGCGAAATGCAAATCGCAGCCAGCATACCCCCGCTCCCTCGCCCCCTACCCTGGGCTGGAAAGGCTCCAGTATCCCTGCGGAGGCCCAAATCACGAGCCTCAAGAGGCTCCAGAGGACATTCCAAGCCACCTTGCTGCCTAGCCTCAGGGTATCAAGTTGATAGCTTGCTAGCCTCAGGGTATCAACTTGATAGTTGAACCTGCCTCTGTGAGCCTCAAGCGGACTCTGCGGTCCTGGCCCACTTCATCCGAATCTCCTTTCAGTGCTGCTCCAACCTTTGCTCTGTGTCCAAGGATCTCGTTCAGTTGCGCTCTTCCCAAATCCAGGTCTTTTCGTTGCCGGCCAAAGCACCGTGTGTCAATTTGCATTGGACACCCAACAAGAGCCCTTGATGCCGAGAGCAGCCCATTTCAAAATGTTGGGGTTTAGGGTGTATTGTTTAATGTGTGGGCATTTCCTACTGTCATAAGCGTCTTCCATGTCCTGCTGCAGAACATAGGTGTGCTAAATGCCATGGTTGAAGGGTTAGGAAGGAAACATGGACCCAGATGGTTAGAAAGGTTTCAGAAGAGATCCTTCCCCCAACCTGCCTTCATCCAGCCTGTTCAGAGGTTCTTGGGTGGGTGGTCTATGGTTGTAGGGTGCCTGGTTTCGAAGAGGGTTTTAGTTTTGACTGGGAAAGCAGAGCACGCTCGCAGTACATCTGCGGCCTTCCCAAGCTTGGAATCCAATCCGGAAACACCACACCCCTAGCCACTCATGCTAGCCCATCTCTGCGCGCAAGGAAGGGACCCGGTTTAGTGTTTAGCGTTGGTGGGACAGGGTCGGCTTTGCCCAGACATGAAGGTCAACGTTGCAGGTTGGGCATGCGAAAAGAGAAGAATGGAGCTACCTGAAAACCCACAGCGCCCGGTAGTTTACTTTGATTCAGCCTCTGAGTTCTGGAGCCCGATGCTACAGCAACAAATCCCCAAAACTCAGGACTTCCCCCAAATCTCCCAACCTACAAGGCCGAAACCCCAGAACCCTAAATTGAAACCACCTGCTTTGGATTGCAGTGCGGAGACGAAGAGAAACCTCGAGTCAAAGGTCAAGGCCTTCATCAAGATGAGGTCGCTGGGGTCAAGGGTTGGGGCATGGTGTGGCAGGGTGTGATCGCAAATTAGATGTCTCTTATCATTGCTGTTCACTCTACTACCGGCGTTCGTACTCTTGTGAGAAGGCTGCTTGGCAGTTGCTTTAAAAGCCAGGGCGTAAACAAATCCTTATAATCGTGGAAGAAGCTTGCAGATGTACATCAAGCCACGAGGCACAATCCGGCATGGATAGAAACCCATTGCAGGTGCCTAGCCCCAAGAAGGTAGTTTAGTATCAGGTCTCTTCCAAGCTATCAGGAGAAAATTACGGAAATTACCCTCCCTGCCACCTGTATTGAGGTGCCGCCGCTGGAGCCAGTAATTAGCTTTAGTGCAAGTGCCTGAACCATTGCGATGGCGTTTCGGGATGCATTCTACTGGAAATTAGGGAAGGATTGCTGGGCATTGGCATTGGCAACTTGATCGCTAAACACTGAATCCTACACCTACACTATTTAGATCTGCCTCTTGAGCTGAGTAGCAGGACCCGACCCAGAAAGCTTAGGCATTGCTGGGCCAACATCCAAAATTATTTCCTTCAAAGGCAGGCTCGCACGATGAATCCCATTATCAGTTCTCAAAACGGCGCAGTAGACAAGTCAGAGCAACCTGGCAGGACTATACCTACCCCATCATTTGCTGAGCTTTCCCAGCAGATGTAGGAGGTTCTCGAAATACACCCCATGGGGCCCTCATAATCCTCGTATCATCCCTATATATCCCTGGGGTCCCTAAGAGTTCCCCCCTGTTAGAGTAAATTCTCACGTATCTCTAAATGCTGCGCCAGGTACAAGCATGGCACCTTGGCCTGTGAGACGGGTCTAAACTCGGGTTAAGAGTTTAGGATTTACGGCCTTAAACCCTACCCTGCCGGGAGGCTCGTGGGACCCACTAACTTCTTTTAAGTGGGGTTCAGGCCCGACTTATAACTTGCATGCCCTCTCCTTGGCCTTCTGGGCAGCTTGGAAGTAGCTACTACGTGTCCCATGAGCCTCCAAGTACCCCTAAAAATGGGCCATATAGCGCTATATTATATAGGAGAATCAACAGAAAATTGAAGCTACCAAAATGGAAATTACCACAGCATGATTTAGGGAAAGAGGAGCCTAGCTTGGGATTCCTTAAGGGTCCAGCTACCAAAATATTAGAGTTTTTGGGTACCAACAATCATTCAGATTCTAGTATTTGCGACCTACAGACCATTTGGGTACTTGCGCCCAACAAGAGGGATCAACTCGCTCATGTCTGTATTGGTGACCTGCAGTTTTGGAATCGCATCATTTTTGGTTACCACGTGCAATCCTTCAGGCTGTCAAATTCAGAGGTTCTAGGGCTTCGATGCTTGCTGTGTTATGGCAGAAGGTCATGCAATCCACTTTTGCCGACTTTCGAGAATTTGGGGTGGTGCGAATGTTCTGGTTTCACACAAATCTATATCAGATCACGGCAACCAAGGTTTCAGGTTTTGAACCCACGCCCTGAACCCTACTTTGACCCCAGAGTAGGCTAATGTAGAATGCCTAGTTGAAAGCTCCAAAGTAACCTGAAACCCTATAAACCCTAAACTCTGAAAAGCAGGTTGTCCTACCCCTAAGTCATCCCAGGGTCCCACAAAGAAAGGCATGGTTCTTGAGCAGCATCACCTACAAATTCCCAAGCCTTTGAGTAGGCAGCGCCAAACTCTAATGTGGGAGTTTCTCAAAAGGAGAAGGGGAGGGCTTTAGGGACAAGAGGAATTTATGAGACTCGGATTAAGATGATTGGAGGGTCCTTTTAGAGACTAAATGAGGAGGTCCCTATGTTGGAAAGGTGTTTGCTTTGAAAAAATGTGAGTCCTCTTATTGGTGTCCAGAGAATGAGGTGCAGAACAAGGCAACCCCAGATTATAGCAAGCTCAAGCTACTGGGAACATAGGGCTTTAATTCAGGGTTCTTCATTGCTTCAGTTTACCCAGTTTGGAATCCCTTGTCATTTCCATTTCTGGTACATGTAGCCCTCCGCCCCACCCTTCATTATCTTACTGAGGTTAGTAAGGAATTGGTTAATAGGGAATAAGGGAGTATATTCCCTAATTCCCTATTAACCACCAGGTAAGTTGTTAATTGGGGGGGTGCTCGCCCTCAACCCTTAACCCTAAACCCTCAACCCTAAACCCTCAACCCTAAACCCTATCCCCAGGTTTGGAACGAGTTGTGGACCGCTACGGCGACGAGCGTGTCCACAAAGTGACTGTAGGGCAGCGCTGTCCCGATTCAGCTGAAGCTTCAGAGCATGAGCCATAGTCTAAACTCCTTAAAGGGGGGTTATATATAGGGACATTTATAGGGGACTACTATACGGGATATTAAGGGGGATACTAGGAGTTTAGACTATAGCTCATGTGGATCTTCATTGCGACCTTGATAGCTGTCGGGGTTCTACAACAAACACGAAGTCATTGTGCAAGAAGCGGTCTGGCTTCTTCCTAGATTAAGAAGGACTAGGGTATAGTAGGATGTATGCTCTTTGGGTGACAATTTTCATTTTGGGAGTCGGCATGTAATCCTAAGAGAGAGTCAGGGTCTCCACCATTTAGGGTGGTACTTCATGGGAAATACAATTCTATCCCCTATCAATAACCTGCTCAACCATCCCTACCTCAAATATGCCCGGCCACAGTAGTACCATTGTAGAATAAGTGGATATTGATTATTGGGATGGCGGTGACCAGTAGTTGGAGCATAGCAGTCATCGTAAAGCAGGTAACATCCAATGGAAATTGCTATCCAGACCCTGACACAACTGGTTTTATCTCCTTTTTTGATGTTCGACAGGGGGATCTGAAATGCGGACCCTTACAGATCATGGTAGTCAATGCCGGGGCTACGTAGCAAACTCTGACGGACATGTGGGATTACGGGTCTCCACCAAAAATCCACCCAAATAAATCCTCAACAATCTCTGAAATTTGAACCTTATCCCAGCATGATGGCGTTGCCAGGCGAATTGAGCCTTACATCGAAGTTGACCAGAAGATCCCCATTCCTCTCAGGCCACCTTGCACGCGGTAAGGGGTTGTTGTGACTTTCGGGTCTTACGCACGTCTTTGGTTCAGGTTTTGGGGTTCTACAGCCCCAACCCCTTGGTCAAGGGTTTTGGATTCTGAGTCTTGAGCCCTTGGTTCAGAGCTTTGTTTTTTCGGATCCTAGGTCTGTAGTCTGTGGATTAGGGCTCAGAGCGATGCGCGAGGCTACATTGTGATGTGTTAGGCGCCCTAGGTCAGACGCCGAAGTTGTTCCTCATTCGTCCTTCAACACAACAGCTCAGAATGGTGGGCAGACAACTTACATACACAAAGTTCCCCTAAGTTTTGTTCGGCATTTAGTGAGTTGCCTAATACCCAAGGACCCGCTCCTTGAGTAAAGCATGGTGTTAACGACGGTTTCACTGTCTGCTCTGCAAACTCTGCTCATCTAGTAGGTCTAGTAATGTACACCCCTGATTACTAAACCCCCTCCCTGAAAAGGGCAATAATAGGGATCCTAATATTAAGGCCCTTGAAAGGAGGGGGGTTATCAATCACGGGTCTACAGTAGGCTCGTAGATGTTTGCATTGTGAGGATCATAAGAGGAGTTGCTAAAGGGAATCGGAGGGAAGGGGCTTTGAGAGTGGCTCAGCCACATGCATCTCTCATCATGTAGGATATTTAGTAACTTAGTAGGCCAATGGCTCTGGTCCCCCCGCGGTTGTCTGTGCAAAAGTGCCAGAACTCTGGGACTAGCGCAACCGGTCACAAAGGTTTTTAGGCACGAGTGCTTAAGCTAAGGTCTGCGTAGCGCCTGCTCCACCGATATCTTGTGGTGAAGTCGCGCCAGTGGTTTTCTAAGCCTAGGGCTTCCCCATATGTGCTATAGTCTAAACTCCTAGTATCCCCCTTAATAACCCTTATAATAGTACCCTATAACGTCCCCGAAATAACTCCCTTTAAGGAGTTTAGAGGTAATATCCTAATA
>CAJNIZ010007792.1:90617-112341 GCA_905231905.1 Symbiodinium pilosum
TATAATAGTACCCTATAGAACCCCTTATATATCCCCCTTTAAGGAGTTTAGAATATGGCTCATATGGGGACTTCTCAAAGTGGCGGTACCAGCGAGATATTGACTGACGGCCAAGGGTTTTTTGGGTTTGCCCCTATGGAATGTGTAGGGGGAGCTTTAGAGAAACTCTCCTATTGCGGATCTCTGGGCAGTGTATGGAGCCGCGGAAATAATTTCGGAAACGAAAGACTATTAGAGAGAACGGCCACATTCAGAGTTCTTTGGCTTGGATTTCCAGCTTATGTGACGTTCACAGAATAGTCCTGTGTAATCGGAGGACTCCAGACCCCTTTTATACTCTCCTTATCATCCCATAGATCCCTTAGTCTCTAGGGTAGCTCTGTTTTCAGGCGCCGGGTATCCCTGCAATGCCAGGTTGTAAAAGCTAAAGTTCGTACTGTAAACGGTGGAGGAGCCGGGTTGGACCCCAAGCTGAATGTCAATGTGTTCCTTCACCATGAAATCGCCGTCGCTGAGACTTCGGAAATCCGAATCCCCGCTATAACGTGTTATGTCTGAGGAGATTTCTGTTCTTCATGCGCCCAAAGCCGAACCTCTCAACCCAACCGTTTACCTCTACAGATGTACTGCGGCTTATACTGAAAACCTGCAACCTGTTTATATAATGTTTATAACATACTTCCCAAGGTTTAACGCACTTGGGGTCGTTCAGTTCTTTTAGTATCAACCATAACCCTAAACCCAAAACCGTAGCAGGAAAGTGTTTCCAGACCTGGGTCTCACGAACTCCTGTGCAGGAATGCCGCGCAACTCGTGGCTGCAAAAGACCTCGGCGAGGCGAGTTGTATATGGTGTAGGGTTTAAGGGGTTCTTACGTATGGTTAAAGAGGAGAGGGGAAGTGAAGGTACGCACTACACCCTAAGCCCTAAACCGCGTTGTAGGTGCATTATGGGATAGCTGTAGGGATCCCAGCATAGAAGTTTAGGAAATCATGGAAAACATGGAAAATGAAATGGAAACTGATGTTGTATAGGAGCTTCCAGGAATTATCATATTCCGAAACCCGAAACCCTTTTCGAATTTGATTGGTTCTTATTACGCGGGTTGTTGTCGTATGTGTGCTTTTTTTGAGGGGCGGAGGGGTTTCGAGCTGTCTTGTTTTTGCGGAGATTGGGGGTTTGGGGCCTAGGATCCAGCGAATCGCATGCAGCCTGGAAGCAAAAGGGTTTTGGGGTTACAAGGTTAAGCGTAGGGCTTGAATTTTGAGCCGCTAGAATTAGGATCTCAGATTTGACCGCGTTTTGCCTAAAGAAGATATATATATATATATTTGGACAGCAGGCTAGGCAGTATGTTTCAACTACCCCCAGACCTCACCCTCCTTTGCGTAGCGAGCGAGCACTGATTAAGCAGAGCCATTGCTTGCTGAATGCTTGCTAAGCCTTCACTCGCGCCCGGATGCTACTTAAAAGGGAAAGTGCGCCTTGTGGGGAGCAAAAGAGACATGATCCGTAGGCAAAACCACCTAGAAGTGCATCCCAGGTGGGCAGTTCGAAGAAAACTAGAGTGCGTAAGTAGAAAACCAAATGGCCCAATGTTTCGCGTCCGTAGGGTAATCTTGGACGGAGTATGACTACGCATTGAGCCTGTAAAGATGGTAAAGACGCTGATCGGTGAGACTTTAAGCCTTAGCCCTATCTTCCAAACGCAAGGCAAAAGACTGTAATTAAAAACCGAGATTCTCAGATAGAAGTTCTTCATACCGTAGTCCACATCACCAAGCCCAAGTTCTGCAGGAGACATTTTGCACCTAGAAATCCCCAGCTCCACGAGGTAAATCCTGAACCCTGCACCACGCACGGCAAAACCCCGAACCCTCAACCCGTACCTTAGCAGCCCTGAAGCCTGATACCCGCATCCCAGCCAAACAAGCCACTCACACCTTCAGGCCGGACCAGACGTGCCTAACGTGCGTCGTAAAATCTCAGGGCGACCGCGATGGAGCGTTGCCACATGGGCTGGGGTCTCAGCATGCCAGCATCTAAAGACTCACGGCTTCGTCCTAACCCTTAATCCCTGAATAACCTTATTTTTGTTTATAATGTAGTTTCCTCACTTATTGTACCATGTTCCTTGTGCTTCACCCATGATTACCTATTTCCTACTACAGTATTTTATCTTATATCATAGTATATGGGGAGTATGTACTATTAGTGGGACGGGAGGGTAGCTTTTTGGGGAGGGGATTCAGATCCTTCGGCAAGGCCTGGCAAAGAACCTGAGCAACCTGTACAGAACAGCGGCTTAAAGTTTGGGTTTAGGGCCCATCCTGCCAAGACTCAAACCCGCCCATGCTCCAAGGTAAACTATTCCCGGTTATCTTCCAAATCGAGTGGAGGTTCACATTGTAAGGGGCAAGGGATTTTGGAAGAAGAAAGACGCGAGTAGCCGTAGACCCTACGCCCCAATCTCGGTGCACTATGCCCGTAACCGAGATCCGTCGTGTACAGATGATACATACTAGATCTTGCCTCGGTACTGTAGTATACATACTGGTCCTCAGCAGGGAATTTGGCAATATGTTCTGTAGGGATTATCTCGGGATTACATGCCGCTATTCCTTACTAACAACCAGTCAGGTTGTATACTACGTGCTGGGTTTCTGCAGTACTGGTGCCTCCTCGTGTTCTCCCTGAACCCTAAATGTCGGACCCCCGATGAGCAGCCTAATAGTTTTTTAAGTGTAGAGCTTCAGAAGGGTTTAATGGGGAAGTTCCTCAGAGAAGTCCCAGTCCGGACATCCGAAAACTCCTACATGGTAACTCCCTGCGTACCCGAGCTTCTGAAAGTAAGCCCCTGCCCCCACCCAGGTTCCCTAAATCTTAAACCCTAGACCCTAAACTTATGGGTGTCTCCAAAAATCATGTTTTTGTTTGGGGGGGAAGGCCTTCAGCTAAGGCTTATAAACTGAATAGGTATTCCATTTTCAGGGGAAAACCGGCATGTAGGAATCAGTGACGGTTCGGAAGACTAGGCTAAAGGGTTTACGAATTGAGGTAGATCCAGAGAAGCGCTTCGTAACCTTCGCCGCGCGCGAGAGGCAGAAGGCAAGCAGGGGCGGGCATTCGTGATCTCATGGAAGATATTGTACTTGGGGGGCTCCTTAGAGACCTAGTATGCTTACTTACTGTCCCCAATATCCCGTCTTAAAATACTGCTAAGCCGGTCGTACTGCTAAGTAGAGTTGTTGAGTCAAGGAGCCTCCAAGAGGGGATCATTTGGTTTAGCATCGGGGGGCTGGGTTCCAAACAATCCTCAAACCTTTATGAAATTCTTCTGGGCGTCCTGCCATATGATTTCTTTTATTACCACATATTGCAAAGGGTACTCAAACTCTAAAAAATTCCCATACCCCTTTCAGGGCTTTAGGGTTTGTTTGGGATTAGGGGAGCAGTGCATTTGAAAGGAGAGTCTTTTGGGAGCCAGGAAGCTCGGCGGCTAAGAGGTGCCTTTGGAAGCGACACTATTCTTTGTAGCGCTACATTGTTGGGCTCCATGTTAGTTCAGGTTATAGTCCCCCTGTCCCCCTTAAGAAGATGGAATATGGGATATATGGGGATCTCATTATAATATACCCAAAGCCATATTCTATCTACTGAAGGGCGACTATAGGTGTAGTAGGGTTTAGGGTTTAGGGTTTCCATGGTACTTCAGGTTAGGTCTGTACCTTTGACGTGTGCCATAGCTACGGTAAAAGGTGTTGGAGGCAAGAGACGTTGATGTTGGGAATAATGTAGGGGGCCTGGGTGAAAATGGCATGGCGTTTCCAGCGTTCCTGCAATAAAAGGTTGGTGGTATTGAGGGGCCTATGAGAGGAACCCATATGCTGTGCCCGAGGACTCTATCACTGGTGAGCTACTGTGGAATGTGATTCATTATCAACGGTATGGTGATAATGATTTGTGAGGAAGTATGGCGCATGGTCGGGAGCAACAAGCCCTGGAATGCGGCACCAAACTTTGCCCAATGCTAAGCCCCGCATGATAGGAAATGCATCTCCCCAAAGCTGTAACATTGATTGTAGGGGTAGGAACGAACTGTACTAAACTACCATCACTCCCAGGGTTAGGATAGTTGGGGCTGCGCGGGGCGTCAGTATCAACTGTAGGGAGGCTCCCAAGATTAGGAGGGAAGGCAGCTGATCCAAGAGTTAAGAACCTAGACCCTCCTCCTACCCTCTATTAGGGCCTAAGTACCCCCTATTTGGGGCCATATATCCCCAATTAAGGGCACTAGGAAGGTCCTGGAAAACAAGCTCTTGAATCTCTTGAGGTACTTGCTGCGGGCCGAAGCTTGGGCGACCCCCTGAATCCAAGACACTTAAATCTGGGCAACTTGAAGCGACCTCAAGCGACCTCACCCTAAATGGTGGTTTATATAGGGAATAGTTACCAAAATGGCCTTAAATTGGGAATTGAAATTATTCTGAACTACCCTGTTAAATCCCGGTTTAATTGGGGAGCGGCCTCTGGGAGCGTCCTCTTAATTTCTAGATGTGCGTCCGACTCTTTGGGGGCACCTAGGAACCCCAATACAATTGTGATTTGATCCAGACTCCAAACTCCTTAGAGGGGTTATATGCGGGCTTTTAAGGGGGATACTAGGAGTTTAGAGTAGAGCTCATTTAATTGAGGCCAGGGCCTCTGGCAGCATCCGAGATCTTTGAACTATCAAACCAAGATTGAAAAGAATTCTCTCTCCCTCCTGCAACAGCTGAGTACAAAACATAATTTAGGTTTTCAACGGTACGTTGACCAAGGTACCATAGGACAGCTTGGACAGCATGATTAGAATTCCGAAGCCACTGGACTCAGAGTGTTTGGGTTTCAAGACTGGTGCGAGTAATTGCAGGTAGAGATGGTGTTTCGCCAAAGTCTGTACGTTCTCTGGACCACAAGGGTTTTGGGAGAGGGTCGCGCGATTGTGGAGGTCCCCCTTGGTTGAAGCTGAAACTTTCCTCAGGCGAAAGGATCCTTTATGGCAGCCGCCGTTGAAGGAATCTTCATACATGCTCGAAAACTATCACTTAGGTGCACGACAGCTCAGGACTAGTGACTACAAGGGACCATGGTGAATATATTAGGGTCGTCCTATATTCCAAATATCCCACTATTACAGGGTGGGGGTCCACCTAAACTATGACCCGCAACCTCACAGCCCATTGGTCTTCAAAAACTACGTCCTATATATGAGCTGTACTCTAGACGCTTGAAAGAGGTTTATATAGGGGATTATGTAGGGGAGTATCATACGGGTTTCTAAGGGGGATACTAGGAGTCTAGAGTACAAGCCATATGTGCCAAGTGCAGGAGAGTACTCGTGGGTTGGTCCATTCTCAACCTTTGGTTAGTTGTTCAACTCACTTGTGAGCTCGAGCTCTTTCCAGCTTTTGTTCTTTTGTCGCTAGCATTTTTTGCAAGTGATGAGGCACCTCCAGGAAGATCAGTCCCCACAGTGCCCGGCTTGAAAAGCCAATGTTGACAGCGGCCAAGAAAGCTCACCTTCCTAAATTGCGATGTCGCATCCTGGATCAGGACACAGATTGCGGATGCTTGCTTGTCTGCGTATTACGCTTGCCGTTTGCATGTCAGATTCTTCATATGCCAATGACTCACATGAAATGGCCGAACAAACATCCTGAACTATGAAGCCCCTAACCCAGCTCCACTTCAAACTCCTCATGACAAACACAACTGAACCTACAACCTAAACTCCAGTTCTGGGTCAGCTGGGAAATGGAAATGCTTGCAGTTGTTGTTCATGGCTTTTTTTAAACAACGAAGACAATTCCCTCGGGAAATTACATTTCTACCACGTGACTCATGGCCCATGTCTAGGATCCTGTTCTACACATTAAGTCTTGAACACCTAGCCCTAACCAGGGTGTGCCATAAAAAATGTCAGCAGACATGCAGAGTCAATGCAATGTATTTGTGGTACAAATGTTGGTGTATCCTACCTACTGCGATTGTCCCGGTTCACTTTAAGGTTATAGCAGCTGAGCCAGTATACAGTCGTTCTGTCTTCCTACAAAAATGAAATTTTCCCATCTTTGCAAAACCCATCAACAACGCAGGTACTGACAAAGAGCGGCATAGAATCCAACTGCCGACCTGTGACGTACCATTTGCTTATCATTGGGACGCCGAAGAGCATGAGCCTGGAACGTGGGCTGTCGATTTGCCAAACCAATCATGGGTGAAGACTGGTCCAAACATGTTGGCTTTCAAAAAAAATCCAAACAATTTTGGGTTATCAAGGGAAGTTGTCACGGGGAGATCGGTAAACGGTTTGAGGTTTGAGGTTCACTCAGGCAGCGTTCCCCTTCAGGGAAGCCTAGAAGTCCACAGTTATTCTTGAGTGAAGCTATTCACGACCACTGCTGTTAGAAAAATCAATCTTCCGCTCTCAGGAAGTGACTACTCTTACCAATCAACTTGCCACCCCCGGAAGCATTCCTTGTCGCAGCTTTCATGTATTGAAGCTGCTTGCAAAAATCCAGGGGTCAAAGTTCCATTCCACCCTGACGTGCTCAAAAGCGAGCATGTCACCTGTTTCTAGCAATCATGCAGATAGAACCACACACGCTGTATATGGCATTTCCGGCGCAGCCGCCTGACCGTCAAGGGCGATGATCTAGACGTCACATATTTCAGAAAAAGCTTCCTCATTCGTTGTAAATCCAGGACAGTGGCTCCCAGCATTGCAGGTAAGTTTTTCAGCTTATTCTGGTAAAATTTGAACGTTGAATCACCAGTCTTTAGTTTCGACCTACTTGAGCTTGAGGCATGTGCCCTGCTATCGGTGGGATGAACGATTCCTTCATCAGCCTTACCGGACTTGTCTTGTTGTTCGTCTTTTGGAAAGGAGAAGAGATCGTCTCGGCAACTATGGAGGGCAAAAGCTTTCTCGCAGCAAAGAGCGTTCCCTTGAAATTTCGAGGGAGTGCAAGCTCTTGGCTCAAGTTTTGCCATTAGGAGGGGATGACCTCTTGCTGCCCTGAGCTAGCCTCCAAAACCTAATAGTTGTGAATTCAGTATAGCAAATTCAATGAAAAGGCCTAATCAGGCATTTAACATTTCCCGGATCCAAGCCCTTTTTTCAGCGTCTGCTAATTCCCGCCAAAAAACGCACAAGAATTCCCCAGTATGATATCTTACTGGAGCGGTTTCTGTGAAGTTATGTGCTGAATGCGAAGGGACAGTGAGAGAACTACCAGCAATACCGACAGGAGTAGTAGTAGCCATAGCACCGGCAGTGGCAGTGGCAGTAGCAGCATTAGTAGAAGTAGTAGTCGTCGTACATCAGCAGCACAATCCAGAGGATTCCCTATTCCACTCGCAAAGACACAAGGGTCTTCCTCTTAGCCTCCGCCCCCTGACATTGGTTCTTCCCAACTCACTGCAATCTCCTACCTCCATGGGGCAGTGTTTTAGAAGACGTCGGAAGCCCCATCTAGCGCGCGCCCAATTTTCAATGAGCGGATTCTAGTTTCCCCACCCCCAAAATTTGCACCCTGTTACTTTCAGATTACAGTCATATGATAGTTATGGAGTTTTCTTGGTTATGGGGGTTGGGCAGACCCTGAACCCTAAACCTTAAATCCCTTTATTAGTTATGGAAGAGCAGCCTGGGCTGGTTTCCGTCGGACTTGGTCTTGGCTTGCATTGTTCATGCCTGGTGACGCCAAATTCAGTTTCTTACCTCCTGTGTAGATCTTAGCTAAGTTAACTCTAAACAGCATCCCCATTCACGAGCAAAAACATCCCTATATAAGCTTTAACTGCAACCCCCTAAAACACCAAACCCCAAACCCAGCCTTCAACCCTCGCATCGGGAACCGACGCAGGCCTTGGAAGCTGCCAGGATAAAGGCGCTGCAGGCGCATTCTTTTCAGTTGCTGTGTTTGGCGTCTAGTGTTACTCTTACGATTACATGATTACCATGCAGTAGTATTATGAGTCGTATTGTTAGTATTACTCCTACTACTATTACGATGACGACCACGACCATGACCACGACGACTGCTGCTACTGCTGCTGCTGCTGCCACGATCATTACTAATAATACTATTTATCGTCAGAAAAATCAAGAGGGTCGGTAGGTGGAACAGTTTAGGTCTAAAGTGTGCCGGGCTTACGGTATATTATGGTGTGGTTAGAGGCGAGCCATCTAGGAGAGTTCGCTGGTAGGTGGAGACCCTAAGCCCTAAACCCTCATCACTAGGTAGAGAGAAGTTCTTGGGCGCCATGAAAAAACATGTGTTGGTTGGCGAATACTAGAGCATGTGTTATCAGCTTTCTGTCATTCGTGCAGGGAGCACAGGTGTAGATCCTCCAGCTTGAAACTAAGATGAACACTACCTCACATCATGCAGGCAAGCAAACAAGCAAGCAAGCAAGCAAGTGTGCCATGGTGCAGTACATGTAGCCAAGGAGAGACACACGAGCAAAGACGTTCCTCAAATGATCATGGGCCATGTCAAGGATTTTAGGATTTCGTGTGGGAAGCAGGGGTTCGTGAGCCCTGACTGACCAAACCCTAAACCCCTTGGAATCCTAAACACCTCAACCCATAGGCCATCCTTCATTCTCCGGCAAGGCAGCGGCAGAAGAAGATGATGGTGAGGGCCAACCAAGCCTGTTGGTTGCTCAGTGCTTGACAGCCCTCTCTCTCGCCTCTAGCACTGTTCCGACTTTATGGGCTTTATTGGTTTCGTTACGGCTTATGTAGGGGCTATTTCGGGCTTTAGCTATATTACCCCAGAAATCGAGAATCAAGTGGACAAGACAGTTGACACTGAAATGGTCAGTGAGTTTTTTGGCTTCAGGTGTAATGGGGACGGAACGACTTAGCTGTAAAAGTTTGGGTTTGGGGTATTGGGTTAGGAGGGCCCCCACCCTGTAATAGTGGTATAATAGGAATATAAGAGGACCCTAATATAATCCCTATTATCCCCTATAGTCACTATTACTGGATGGGGGGTCAACCTAGGGTATGGGGTTCGAGAACTGAAGGTTAAGGATGAAGGCTTTGCACTTCAGGCTTTGAGGGTTTTGGAGTTCTGTTTGGGGTTTTGGGGTTTTGGGTTTTAGGGTTTAGGGTTGAGGGTCTGGTGACGTGTCGGGTGTAGGGCCTTAGGGATTTCAGGATTCGGCGTAGAAGGTTTTGGAGTTTAATGGTGCGGTTGGGGCGCTGCGGTTTAACTTTCCAAGGTTTCAGGGTTACCTGAACCCCAAGACCCTGAACCCTGCACCATGCAGGTCTGCAGGCTGACGATGCTTTGTCAGTCCAAGTTCTTGTCCTCGCGTTAAAGTTTGGAGTTTTAAGGTCTAAGCTTCAGGATTCTGAACTGATTTTGTTATTGGTGGGTAGAGTCTCCCTTTTGGGAGCTCACGGGAATGATTGGGTGGTTCTCTAGGGGCTAGGGGGTTACGAGGACATTTTGAGATATCAAAGGATGATAAGGTGACGGAATATGTAAAAGGACTGGTCGCATGTTACTGCAGTTCCTTCACGTATGAGGAAGAAGGTAAGCCACACAACCTTTTGAGCTTCTGTGACCTCAGTTGTAATTTGTTTGCAGGCAGGGCAATCAGAGAAGAGGTGGGGAGGTAGCAAGAGGGCACACATGCGAAAGGCTTAGGCAAAAGGTTTCCAGTAGGTCTTGATCGAGTTATTTCCTTACCTGGAACCAGCTACTCCTAGAGCTTCCAGGCAGGTAGCCCGGCGTGGCTTCATATAGAAGTTTGTCAAGTAAAAGTAAACTTGATGAGGGAATCCCTATGAACCATTTCGCCCTGGGGATGTCATCGAATACCTGTACTGTTCCTCATGATGGAAACCCATGAAAAGCAGGGTTTGCGTAAAGTTTCTCTTTGGGACTCAGAGTGTTTGGATTTCAAGATTGGTGCGAGTAACCCTCCCATAAGACTCCCGCAGGTGGAGATGATATGGTGTTTCGCCAAATTCCGTACGTTCTCTGGACCACAAGGGTTTTGGGAGAGTGTCGCGCCATTGTGGAGGTCCCTCTTGGTTGAAGCTGAAACTTTCCACAGGTTGGAGGATCGATCCTTTATGGCAGCCCCGTTGAAGCAATCTGCATACATGTTCGAAAACTATCACTTAGGTGCACCCCCCACCCAGCAACAGTGATTACAAGGGACCATGGTGATTATATTAGGGTCGTCCGATATCCCAAATATACCACCAACTATCACCTGCAACCTTATGGCCCATTGGTCTTCAAACGCTATACGTCCTACATATGAGCTATACGAAAAACTCTTTAAAAGGGAGTTACATAGGGACAGCGTACTGCTTGAAAAGCCAGAACGTTGTCAACGGCCAACAAAAAGATCGCCTTCCTACATGCAATGCCGCATTCTGGATCAAGACAGAGATTTTTTAGATGTTTGCTTGTCCATGTATTACGCTCGCAGCTTGATATCAGATTCTTCATATGCCAAAGACTTATGAAACTACCGAGCAAGATCCTGAAGTGCTACGCCCCTAACCCAGCTCCCCACTTCAAATTCCCCATAACAAACACAACTGAACCTACAACCTCAATTCCAGTTCTGGGTCAACCGTCAAACGGAAATGCCTGCAGTTATTGTTCATGGCTTTTTTTCAAGCAACGAAGGCCCCTCCCTCGAAAAAATACTTCTATACCACGTGACCCTCTCTTGGGAGAAGCCCATGGTGCATGTCTATGATCCTGCTGTACACATTAAGTCTTGAACCCCTAGCCCTAAACCGGGCGTGCTTAAAAATGTGTCAGCAGACATGCAGCGTCAATGCAATGTACCTGTGGTACAGATGTTGATGTATCCTACCTACTGCGATTGCCCTGGTTCACTTTAAGGTTATAGCAGCTGAACTAGCATACAGTTGTTCTGCCTTCCTACCAAAATGAAAATTTCCCATCTTTATAAAACCCATCAGCAACGCAGGTACTGACAAAGAGCGGCATAGAATCCAACTGCCGACCTGTGACGTACCATTTTCTTATCATTGGGAGCCCGAAGAGCATGAGCCTGGAACGTGGGCTGCCTATTTGCCAAACCAATCATGGGTGCAGACTGTTCCAAACATATAAGACTCTTGACTTTCAAAAAACAAATGCCAAACATTTTGGTGTTATTTAAGGGAAGTTGTCACAGGGAGATCGGCAATCGGTCGAAGGTCCACGCAGGCAGCGTTCCCCATCAGGGAAGACTAGAAGTCCACGGTGTTTCTTGAGCACGACGGCCGCTCTTAGCGATCAGTCATTTTCTTCGGGGAAGTCTGTACTCTTACCAATCAGCTTGCCAACCTCGGAAGCATTCTTTGTCACAGCCCAACTACTGTATATTTTCCAGGAATCGCGGGGTCAAAATAATATTCCGCCCTGACGTGCTCAAAATGGGGCATGTCACCTGTTTCTGGCAATTATGCAGATAGATTAAACCTACACACGCTGCGTATGGCATTTCCGGCGTAACGCCTGACTGTCAAGGGCCATGATCTAGACGTCACACATTTCAGAAGAATCCTCCTCATTCGTTGTAAATCCAGGGCATTGGCTCCCAGCATTGCAGGTAAGTTTTTCAGCTTATTCTAGTAACATTTGCACGTTGAATCATCAGTCTTTAGTTTCGACCTACTTGAGCTTGGGGCATGTGCCCTGCTATCGGTGGGATCAGCGATTCCTTCATCAGCTTTACCGGACTTGTCTTCTCGTTCGTCTTTTGGAAAGGAGAAGAAATTGTCTCGGCAACTATGGAGGGCAAAAGAAAGCCTCTCGCAGCAGAAAGCGCTCCCTTGAACATTTCGAATGATTGCAAGCTCTTGGCTCAAGTTTTTTGCCATGAGGATGGGATGACTTCCCGCTGCCCTGAGGTAGCCTCAGAAACCTACTAAATGCGAATTCCGTGTACCAAGTTCATTGGAAAAGCCTAGTCAAGGCATGTAAAAATTGTTGGGTCCAAATCTTTTCTTAAGCGTCTGCTAATTCCCGCCATAAACTCGCAACAATCTCTCATTATATCTTAATGGAGCGGCTTCCGTGGAATTATGTGCTGAATGCGAAGGAACAGTGAGAGAACTACCAGCACTACCCATAATAGGAGTAGTAGCCATAGCACCGGCAGTGGCAGTAGCAGCACTAGTAGAGGTAGTAATCGCCGCACATCAGCAGCGCACTCCGGAGAATTCCCTATTCTGGCAGCAACAAGCCCAATAATAACACCACTACCAAAGACACAAGGGTGTCTAGATCAGTAGTAAATAAGCCCCTTCCTGAAACCCTCCGCCCCGCTGACATGGGTTATTCCCAAGCTAAGCACAAACACATGCTCACTGCAATCTCCTACCTCCATGGGGCAATATTTTAGAGTCTAGGCTTCGAGGTTCAATATTTGCTTGCCGTACACAGCGCGAGATTTTAATGGCCCCCCAGTTTGGAAAGTTGAAAATGTTGGAGGCCCAATTTGTTATTTGAACCCCCCCCAACATATCACAATCCTTATTATGGGGCGGTTCCTAGAAAGTGACACCCCAATTTTCAATGAGCCCTAGAAAGCGACACCCCAATTTTCAATGAGCGGATTTTAGTTTCCCCACCCCCAAAATTAGGACCCAATTTACACTCATATAATAGTTATAGAGCGTTCTTTATTGTAGAGGTTCGGCAACCCCAAGCCCTAAACCCAAAATCCCTTTATCAGTTATGGAAAAGCTGCCTGGGCTGGTTTACGCGTAAGGATAGTTTCTTACCTCCTGTGTGAATCTTAGCTAAGTTAACCCTAAACAGCATCCGGGTACTAGACAGTAAAGTATCTGACCAAATGTCACTGAACGACTTTGGAGGCGGGTTAAGGATTCCGTGTGGCGTTTTAGTTATGGACTGTCGGACGCCCTGGAACTTCCATTTTCCACAGCATCCCTTTCTGTAGTTATACCTGCTTAATTTGCAAGGACAGGTGTGCCCGATTTATACTTACACTCACCCTGACATAGTGCGATACGAGAACACAAGTACTAAGTTGATGTTCAGTAGCACGCGTCTCAAAGTGGGGTGTTTTGTAATCCAACATGGGGCACGCTGTGGCTGTAGCATGCAGGGGGCAGATGAAGAAGAGCTATATGAACTATAGTCTAAACTCCTTAAAGGGGGGTTTGTAGGGGATTATATAGGGGAGTATTATAGGATTTATTAAGGGGGATACTAGGAGTTTAGACTATAGCTCATATGTTCACAACCTCCTAACCTTGGAACCATTAATCGCGCGCTCATAGCCCTCAACCAGAACCCAGACTCTCAATCCCCAACCCAGAATCCAAGCCCTCAACCGTAAACAGTGCCTATATCCTTCCCCGCCTTCCTGCGCCCGTTAAACTGTGCGTAAGGCAGGAACAGCCTCAAGAAGCCACATGAGAGGCGCGCGCCGTGTTTGTATTCCTTACATGCGTAGCTGCTCAGAAATTAGAGTATATTGGGGTCAAATAGGGATAATGGAAAAGGAAATGGAAACTACTATAGTATTTGTGGTATATAGGGATAAGGGAAAAGAAAATGGAAACTACTATATTATATGGGTTTCTTCTGGAGAGTCCGTACAAACAGGAAATGCAACAGCTTGGCCGCATGTAATGTGGACATGGTTCGTTTCCCTAAACCAGGGTTCCGGACGGAACCCTCAGCCGTAATTTTAAACAGCGTCAAGATAACAGCTTCGGAAAATAGGTTTAAGACGTGAGGCTGAGGGATTCTGCGTTGTGACCTGTGGCTTTACCATGCAATGCGGGTGTCGAGTTCCTGGATGGAAGGTGTTTGGGCTTGCATCAACATGCGTTCAAGGATGTAAGGCTTTTTGGACGAAGCTGCTGGTGTTGAAAGTTTAGAGTTGAGGGTCTAGTGTCAGGGGCTCAGGGGCACAGCTTACGGTCAGCAGCTTCGCATTGTTGTTGCTGTGAAGCAGAGACTCATACCCTAAACCCCAAACGCTAAATAGAGGCTATTTTGATCGTTTCTGCAGTCCGGATGCCTTTCTGAGATGCATGAGCAATCCTGGTCTTGTTCATGGCTACGGTTAATGCGACCGGTGCTTTTAGTTGTGCTGATGAATGTTGCATGAATGTTGAGCACACTATGTAGTTATTGTGTCCAGAACGAAGAATGTTCTTGTCCCTTGACATTGCCGACCCTTTGTTGCGCCAGACTGGCATTCCCAATGCATTGGGAGAAGCTACGCGCCAGCAGGAATAAGCTTGTACCGTGTACCCGTTTTCCATCTTGAGCAGTCTGCTGTAGGGCGCCAATCGATACGAGAAGTATAGTGATTACGGGGTGGCATGTTGCGTGTGCAGGCTTTAGGGTTTTGGTGTTCAGCATGAATGATGATTAGCAATTCTTCTAAGCCCAACATAGAGGTTTCCCAAAACTCATGCTCACTTTATACTTCCAAATGATGATAGTCTCAACTAGAAGGGGTCTCCAAAAAGGAGATTCGAAGTTCTTGGTAACTTTTAAATACTCCTTGCATATTCTAGGCTCCTGCAATCTCGTTAACCTTCGTTATCATGAACTACTTCTGTGAGGATGCCAATGTCAGAGGAATCTCGATGCTAATGTCCATCGTGAAACATCCCTATATGGGGATTTCCCAAAATTAGGGATACCTTTTTGGGGGTCCCTATAATAAGGGCTATAGTATATTAGGGTCTATATTGGGGTACCGTCATTTTGGGAAACTACCAGATAGCCTGAGACGCCTCATCAAACCTTGCTTTAAGCACCTGTGATCCCATCCCCCCATGTTACAACCCCTAACCCCCTAATGTCAAATACTCCACTGTGATATAGTATCACACAGTGGGAATGTTACTTCAAGGTTTACAGCACCTGTTTTCAGATTAGGGCAGGAAAATTTTGCAGCAGTCGCGTTTAAGGCTTCCAGGGTTGCATCCTCAGGTCGTGCACTTAAAAAATCCCCCAAATATGGCCTTAACATAGCCCTGGTATGAGACAATGTAGTCCCCTCCCCTAGGGCCTTCTACAAGGATCCCAAAACCCAGGGGCACAACCCTAAACTGCCAACCCTAAACCCTAAACCGAGCAGCCTGCTTGCTTACACAGAAAGAGCGTACAGGGGTGTTTAAAAACACAAACCCTGGGGGTACAAGCCTGAAACCCTTGGAGCATAAGACTGAGAGCCTGCTTTGAGGTTGACCCGGCACTGGCCTAGGGTGAAGCGGGGCAAAGCTAGATATAGCCAGCCGTAGAGGCTTGCGCTACATAGCATCTTCATGTAGGGGCTTGAGGGTTTAGAGGAGGGGCTAAGTAAGAAAAATATTTCCTGAAATCGCTTTGTTGAATTTTAGCGTATTATCCCTAAACTTTAAACTTGGGTAAGGCCCCCGCCCACTCGCAGTGCTGTACTACAACGGGACCCTCATATGATTACCAAAATCTCTTGTGGCCACTATTTAATAGATTTGGTGGGCACGGCCCTAAATCCCAAGCCCCTAAACCCTGCGGGCCTAATCTACCCCTAAACCATCAACCCTAAACCCCATTAGGCGCAAAGCTTGAGGTGACCAAATTGTTTTGCAAGTCTTACAAATGCACTTATCCGCTAAAGGTATGCCAACTCCAAGATGAACTTCCAAGACACAGTTCTACTAATTTCTTCAGAGTTCGCATACAGGGCGAATACCAGATTCTTGAAACCTTGCTGTTTGGAAGGGTTTTGATCGTTTCCATAAATTGAGGGGGATCCCAGCGTAATTAGACCCCAATATATTCTCTAATCCTTATTGTGGGGACCCCCAAGAACGGACCCCTTTCGGGAAATCCCTTTTGTAAGGCCTGTGGAGATGAACGGCAAAAGGGTGTAGGGTCCAGTAAACACTGGCACTCCAGAGGCAAATGAGACGAGTAAGGGCAAAAAACAAGCTCAGCTGTGATCCCTACAGTCCGTCCAGAACCTAGTCCAACCTCTGCTATACGTGACACAGAGGGATTCTGACTATCTTTGACATTCTCCTTGCCTTTGCAGTTGAAGTTCTATCTCCCCTTTGGTTTAGGTTCGGGTCGAGGGGTTGGGTTTTGCTTTGAGGCGTTTTAGGGCTTCTGAGCTTCGAGTTCAAGATGCAGCCAGCCACTAATTAGGTCAAGGTCACAAGTCACACGTACTCTTGTGGAGTAGGATTGCCTGCTGTATGTAGAAAGCAGTGAAGGAGCCCTATCATTGAACACATATGATGTTGCTCATATGTGCCTGCCTGCTTTACACGACGAACCCCTGAATCCTCCACTTTCTCCGGAAGGCGCGATGGTTAATGACCTGCCAGGCCCAATGAAGCCTCTCAAGACACCCTGAAATCCCAGCTTTAGGGTTTCTAAGCCCCCATCGAACCAACCTTTTTCATAACCCTTTAGAACGCCACATGACCCTTCTACCATGCAGCAAGCCCGTTAAATCTGACAAGCCTGAAGAAGTCACATGCCCAAGATTTCTGTTCAGAAAGCTGCTGCTGTCTCACCGGCATTACGCTGCTCCGTTTCGGCGCATTCTCACGGACAAAGGATACAAGATTCAGAGTCTGAATACTGAACCCAGGACTTTTTTGAAATTCATCGGTTTCATCACATCGCCTTGCAGATGCAAGGCACGAGGCACTCATAGATTCTGAGGGTGCTAAAATCTTTGTTTTGTTTGTTATACATATATAAGCCGACTTCATCACGAGTTTTCAGTGTTGATTTCCTGGCGCGCGAAAGCGCGGCGAAAGGCGGGATATTTGAACGGTCATTTTGAAATGCTGAGATGAGCCTTGCGAGGATTGATTTGGATCCCTTGTCAAATTCTCCGAACCCATGATATGGTCTTCCGAAGGAGCCTAGACGATTCATATAGAAAAATATTATACGATAGAAAGAGGAATGAAATACAAATGAAATCGGAAGATATCATATTTCAATAATAAAATCGCGATAGGAGAATAAGAATATGAAATATTATAGAATTATCTCTTATTAGGATATCTAATATCTTTGATTTTTAGACGAGATATAATTGAGGTCCTCGTTTTTGAAATATATTTCTCTTTAAATAATTACTCGCATTCAATATAGAGAATTTTTTTTGGAGATCTCGTTTCTGCATCGCATGCTCTTCTGTTATATTTGAGATGCGATGATAACATATTAACAAAAATCGTATCTTCATTCACGATATTCTTCAAATTCTTTAGGATAATCCGCACGAGACCGCGTTTTTCTTCGAGACCGCGTCTTTTTCAAAAATTTCAGTACGTTCCGCACGAAAAAAAATTGTTCTTTTAAGATGATCGTGAATAGAATATTCTGGTATAGATTGATATAAGATTTATCTCGTAATTGATAACGATCAAATAATGAGGGGTCGACGAATACGAATAATAAAAAGAGATTCATATATAGAAATATAGAGCGAAAGATTTGAGGATTCCTACGCTCCCATAATAAAGGGGCAAGAGAATTATAATGATTTTGAAGGAAATAGAAGTTCCGGTTCTTTATAGGAATTTTCTCTTATAGAAATAAATAGGATTAATTGGATTTTAGAATGATATTATCCGCCAGAAGATCGAGAGGGAAGAATGATTTAAGATATTGAAATTTATATATTTCTTGGGTTTATCGTATTGAGATTTCAAATTTTTTTCTCGGATTTGGAATTATGATTATTTATGATATTTCTATAGAGCTAGATTCATAAAGGAAGAAAAATCATATTCTAAAAATCAATATCAAATCGCGTAGATATCTCTTGATTTGATTCTCTCTTGAAATCCCATCTATAAATTCTTCTCTCTTGAAATTTAAGGATAATATCAAATGATATATAGGGAATAGGCTTGATTTAAAAACCGCAAGATCATTATTTATAAATAATCGAATTTCTCCGAAAAATCCGCACGCCCATTTTGATCTATTTGGATGAAGATGAATCGATGAAATTTCAAGGATATCTTGACCGGGAACGCGATTTTTGAAGATACGAAGATAATCAAAATATCTATTATATCGACGAATCATATATCAATCTTATAGCGGAAAATTTCTCTAGATTTATACTTCTTCTCAAATTAAGAGAGCTTCTTCGTACGAACGATATTCATTTGATATACGATTCTTATAGAAATTTTCGATATCATCATTCATCAATGAATGAAATTATATGAATAATTTGAATTACGATGAAATGGCAATGAAAATAAATCGACGAGATTTCGAAGATATCTCGGATGAAATATAAGCTTTGAAGATAAATGAATAAAATTTTCCGATTGCTCTGCGCGAAATCGTAATTTTGACCAATTTGGATGAAAATAAATCGATGAAATTTTGAAGATATCTCGAATGAGAACGCGCTTCTTGAAGATCTAAATATTATCAAAAAAATCGAATTATCAATAAGATTTGAAATAGAAAGCATGAAATTTTGAAGATATTCCATATGAGAATATAATTTTCAGGAAATCGTAATCCGTGCAGAGCATTCTGAAATTCTTGAAGAAAATCGCGTTCTCATATGCAATATTTTGAATAAATTGAAGAAAATCTCGCTCTCGTGCGGAGCAGCCTAAAAATTTTAAAGAAAATCGCGGTCTCGTGCGAAATATTCTGAAAATATTGAAGAAATTCGCGTGCTCGTATTGAACGTTCTTAAAATTTCGTTATTTCTTCATCAAAAAAACGTTCTCATATAGAATATCTTGAAAAAATTTAAGAAAATCGTCCGTATACGGAGCCTCCTTGAAATTTCGTAGTTTCTATATCAAAATCGATTTAAAAAAGAATGATAGATCTTCAAGACGATATTTCCGACCATATATTCTCTTATCATTGAGAAGAATTTATATATGAAAAAGATATATGATCATATATCCTGATTTTAGAAAGATCGTATCTGATTCTCTGAGCGTGAATAGTGCTTGCTTTGGAATAGATAAAGCTCTTGGATGATTGATCCCTCCTATAATCTCTATGATGAGGCAATTATCGATTGTTATGCGTATATTGCTGATGAGATATTTCGGAATGCGATTTCTTATATAGATAAATTCAGATAAGAAGAATATTTTTTCTTCATATTCCTTTTACGAAATATGAAATATATATTTGATTTTCTGGCCAGATCATGGCGCCGATCTCATTCGCAAAATAACGAATCATCTAGATTGGGACGCCTTGGAGGGAGGTCGTATTTCGAATGCCCATCCGGAAATCTTGCGATTATTGATTTTTTGAATATGGTCTTCTCTCCGGTCGTGCGGCTTCTGCGCAGGGATAGAATTGGCAATGAATATTCAATGCCCGATAGGATTGATAGGCAATATATCTGGCAATTGATCCAATAATCATGAGATCATTATCTCTATTTGCTCACGGCGGGAGATCTTTATCTACTTTACGTGCGAGCTTTAGCGGATCGAAGAACGGACAGATCTTCTATCTTCTGGCATTTCCTACGAATTATTCTAATCGGCATTTATCGAGGATACTCAAGGAGATGAGGAATTATTTTTCATGCTGAAGAGTTCTGCAGCGGATCGGTCACGCTCATGATCGTGGGAAAGGGAAAAATCCTCCGAGAAGCGGCTTTTTTCTTGATCGTCAATTCCGAAAGTATTTGCGACGCAATCTTTGGATAATTGCGGTTGGTTTGAGCGCGCGGATTATTTTCTTTTTCCGATTTCTGGTCGTTTGGGGTAGATGATCCAGATCCCTAGGACTAAAAGATAAATATTTAATTTGGAGATAAAAATCAGAGGTCGTATATCTAAGGACCCATACTTCTGCCCTCAGACAAGCCCCTAAGTCCCTAAACCCTCCATCCTCAAACCCTCAAATCAAAGCCTTGAATCCTTCAGGTTTATGGTATTTCTGATTTAGGGATTGAAATCTTAATCGCAATATTGCGGAGGTTTGGGCGGCTCGGAGAGGCGATTTAGAGAGATTGAAAGATATCTTCGAATCAGATGATCTTTCTATTTTTCTTCAATATCTCGATGAAGAAGAGGCTAATCTATTAGATATTTTCGAATATTGGATTCTTCGTGATGATATAGATTTGACGTTCTTGCGCATAAATAGATATCTTGATTTATATATCATCTTCTTGAGAACGGAAGAATAAGAAATGATAGATATTTTTTAATTTTGCATTCGATGTTATGAAAGAATATTTGGATATTTTATAGAATCTGATATTGCAAGGCAAGATATTTTATATATTCAATATTGAATATTAGAATAATCAATTATATTTGATCAAAGATTATTATAGCGGATAGGAGAATATAGTATCGGAATTTTTGAAATTCGGAATTCTAATTGAGATTAGTCCGTTATTTATATTCAAGATTATCGATATTTTTCATTTTCCGTAGATATTTTCTTAATCTCTGAACGTTCTATTCGAATTTCGTATTTTAGAGATGAATGCGATTCAGAAGAGGGAGATTATTTTGAAATATCAGATATTAATCAGAGATAGGGAATATGATTATATGATATCTCGATATATCATTCTTTTATTCTTTTTTGGTCTCTGCAAATGCGATCTCTGGAATATTTTATTAATGAAAAATCTTGATGATTATTCAATTCGACGAGATGCAATCCGCGATATAGAACTAAAGCAGATTACTAATGAATATTATGAGAATTCTCCTGCCGTTGTGGCCTAATAATCGAGAATTTAAGAAGAACAATATGCAAAATATATCCGTGAATATATGTTTATTTGATAATTAAAATTGATCTCGAGTTCGTATTGGGGTAATATATTCATCGTTTCGTCGCGGAACGCCGTCTCGAAGAATTATCATTATCTTATATATATCTATTTATATCGACGAGCGAGAATATCCTAATCTTATTTCATTTAAATTAGAATTTTATTATATATGCGAGATTTTCCGATCTTTTAATTAAATATGTCTCATGATTAATATCAGAATATTCATATCTTTCTGAAAATCATTATATCTATATGAAATTTCTATAGTTATCTAGAAAATATTGATATAGAAGATCGATTTAATTATATAGAAATATAATTCTATCGAAATCTATTTTCTAATTTATATAATTCATATATTTAAAGATATCCTTAATTATATTTCAAATATATTGCTTCATATATATATATCAAATATATTATTTTTTCGATTCCTAAAATATTTAGAATTCTCGAATACGGCATGATTTTATTTTCTATTTTATAAATATCAAGAATATGAAGAATTACGATTTTATTATATTATTTCGATTATCTATATTTCGAACAATAAAGAATATGAGATTCTAAATTATCTTTATTTATCTTCTTTTTTCTTTCATGAAATATTAAATCAAGATAAGAGAATATAATAAACGAAATAAAGTATTACAAAGAAAAATCAAATAAATAAGATAAGAAAATTAATCTAATAAAATGATTTCGATGAATGAAAGAAAGATATGAATATAATGAATATGAGAAATAATATATATATCTAAGATTTTTTAAATGAAATATTCCTCATATAGAGATAAAAATGATGAAATAGAATATTTATAAATCTAGAAATCTTATTTCTTTAGATAGAATATGATATTCATATATTATTATTATATTCATATAT
>CAJNIZ010007794.1:0-15600 GCA_905231905.1 Symbiodinium pilosum
AAAAACATGTTCTTAAGATTTCGTACTAGTTTTCTGGGTTTGGCTGGGTTGGCATGGTATTGGCTTCATGGCCCCTCAGACTGCTGTGCCACATGTGGCTCAGGTTGACTCAATATTTGTAATGGTGATTGTTGTCCAACATCGTTTGTATATCCCATTGGGACTCACATCCATTCAAGATGAGCCACGCTTGTACGTATAGCCAGTTTCTGTGCAGCAAATGCACAGCAGTGCCACCCTAAACCCTAAACCCTAAAGCCTAAACCCTAAACCTAAACCCTAAACCCTAAACCCGCGTTGCCCCATCCAAAATGAAAGTATATAGCATGCATCTCAGCGCATCCATCGATGATGGTGAATGGCGTCAAGAAGACCTGCGCAGGAAGGTGCCCCCACCCTTCTTGCAAACTGAGCTGTCAAATTTTGCAGGGTACGGTCTGAAGCTGCCTAATACTGGTTGCACTCTTTTACAATTTGGTCATGCAAGGCTCAAGTGTGATTAGAACTTTAGTCTCCTTGTGGGATAGTTGTGGGGTAGTTGTGGGCCATGTGCACCCTCCTCGCCCAAGAATGGGAAGCTGTGCCAGAGTTGCGAAGGATTGCTCAAAAGCTTCAGCTAGCCCCCTGGTATAAAAATGATCATGGAGAAATGGCTGTGCTGGCTCTAGCTGTAATGCGGTTGATCCTGTGTGCCTTTATTGGTTGTTCGAAATCCTAGGTGCAGGTCTCTGGCGTGGGGACAACGCGGGACAGCCTTACAACCAATGAGCTTGTGCTCATCCCCGCTTTGAAGCATCTAGGCATGCGACCTGGAGTGCAAACGTGCATGTTGCACGTGAAGTCCCTGTATGATTTGATGGAAATCCCAATCCCGGGCCCCTTGTCAGCAACTACTACAAACCAGCAAGTCTAGCAATGCATGTTGCATATTGCACTATCCCGCAGTATTGTTGCAGAGGTGCTAACGTCTACACGCAAGCATGGGCGTTACGCCGCATGATCTCCCTATTCAACTTGATCGTGCGCCGGGGGCATACCCCGCGAGAGCCAGCAATCAAAAGGCTCTTTTCAAGCGTGGGCCTCGTGGTGGAGCCCAACATGACTTCAGGGGCTGGGGATGAGGCAAGTGATGCTGAAGAGGTTGCTGACGAAGACTTGCTGTCAGAGGCAGCAGAATCCGAGCTCATGACTGACGATGAGGTTGAGCATTGTAGCATAGCTTATCTAACCACAACGTGTTCTACATATAGGGTCCCCAGCTAGAGTACCTTGAATTGGTCCCCAAAAAACATCATAATTTGAGTTTTGTGAGCCTCAACATCCGAAGGCATTGAATCTTGCAAGCAATGATATTGCTACATCTCTTGGCTAGTTACTTCAGGCGAGCCAGCCAGTGGTTCTGTCGAAGGTGCTTGTGAGGACAGCTACGTCATATGCTGCATGGGCATCTGTTGGGCTTGTATAGGATTATATATAGCTAGTACGTGGGTGTATGTTGATGAGTAGGAGCCTGCTTCCTCGTCTATGCCTCTGCATGATGATGTGGATTCGAAGGCAGCTGCCCCCGAGGCTACCCCAGTGGCCAGCCTGATGCCGAAGGTTACAAGCCCTGCAGCGCCACTGCCAACCCCTGAGAACACCCCAAGACCCAATGAGAACCTGACGTTGCCTCCTACACCTGCTGCCACAGGCCTGTGCTATGCTCAACTCTTGCAGTACCTGTAGTACCCCTACAACAAAAATCGACCGTAACTGCGTCTAGGTGTTACCCCAGCGCTGACTACACCTCCGAAGCCTACCTTGCCGGATGATCACGTTCCTCTTCGCATGCGTGAGGTTGCTTAGTCTATTCGGGAGTGCAATTTGGGGCATGTATATCGAATCTACATGACTGCACAGTTTCCATACCTAGGCAAAAGGGATCGAGCTGCTGGGTAGCTTGAACAAAATGGCGCAGATGCTGGAGCTGCAGAAGAAGCTCCAAGACCTTCAGAACTTGCAGAAGACCTGCGGGGGTATGCCTACTTACAGCGGATGAAGCTCAGCCTGAATATAGAAGCCCCCAACACTCTCCAATCAGAACTTTGGATCCCAGGCCTCGACAACGTTGACACTGTGCCAATGGATCTGGAGGCCATGGAGGCCGCGTTTCCTGGAGCAACATTGGCTGCATGTGATTTTAGGTTTCCTGCGTCAAGCTGATCAGGCAATTATGTAAACACTAGCTCCTGTAAGCTGAAGCCCAGTGGTTGTCAGCCTATGGTGCCCAGGTAAGACCAACCAGGGATGTTGTGGGAAATGGAAGGGCAGAGCCTTGCGGTGGTACTGCCCTTGTGGCTAGCCATGTAGCTGACCCGGCTGCAGCTACCAAAGAAATCCCTGCTCCAGCGGCGCCTTCCCCTGCAAATGCTCCCTCCCCTGTGGTTGTGCAGGTACAAGCTCTAGAGCCCAGTCCAAGTGCACCCCCTGCAATTGCTTCCCCTGTGGTCAGCCAGGATCCTGCTTCTACAGGGGCCCTTAGTGCTGCTCCAGCTTCGGCCCCCTTGCCAACAGCTAGCCTTCCTGTTGATCCTGAGAAATTGTCACCTGCCGCGGGAACTAAGCTAATCTTGGCTAAGTCTATGGCAGCACGAAAGGAGCAATTCAAGGCCAAGGCCATTGAAAAGTCGATTCCCCAAGAGCCACTGCCCACACCCAGCCGCAGTGAGACACCACCCCCGCGTGTGACGATGCCGGAACCGTCCAAGCCACTTGGACCTCTAGTTGGCAGTGAGACGGAGGTAGCCGCGCTTGCTGAGAAGTTGACTGATGATGATGAGGCTGCAGATGATACGCAGCACTATTCATATGAATTCTCTTTCAAAAGCGGTAGCGAGAATGAGGTCAATGAGCCAGCAACTGAGCAGTCTGATGGCGAGGGTGAGGTGCCCCAGAGTCCTGGGAGTCCCTTCGATGATGAGGAGGATCCGGAGTGGGATCCTACGCCCATAGCTTTGCTTGAGAGCAAGTTTGTCGAGTCCCTGGACACTGCAAATGGTGAAGAAGGGGTTAGGCGTAGTGCCTGGGTGGCTGAGGAGGAGGTGGCCCGCAGGTTCGGTCGGCCTGCTTGGTGGGGCCAAGAGGCTGCTCATTTCCTTAGCCCAGATGCACAGCAGGCGCCGAAGCCTCGGGGCAGGAAGGCTTCCAAAGCCAAAGGAAAGAAAGGGAAGAAAGGCAAGAAGGTTTCGGCCAAGAAATCAAAGCGAGCTAAGGCTACGGTGGTTGAGGATGAAGACTGCCTGGGCTTTGACGCCACTGAGCCAGAGCACAGTGAGCAAGCAAGCTCATCTAAGATGGCAGTTGAGATTGAGACCAGTGAGCCAGCACGCAGTGGGCGAGCAAGCTCGCGCAAGAGGGCAGTTGAGCTTGAGGCCAGTGAGCCAGCGCGCACTGGGCGAGCAAGCTCGCGCAAGAGGGCAGTTGAGCTTGAGATCAGTGAGCCAGGGCGCACTGGGCGAGCAAGCTCGCGCAAGAGGGCAGTTGAGCTTGAGATCAGTGAGCCAGCGTACACTGAGCGAGCAAGCTCACGCAAGAGGGCAGGCGAGATTGAGACCAGTGAGCCAGCGCACACTGGGAGAGCAAGCTCACGCAAGAGGGCAGCCTCGAAGGAGGGCGATGTGGTTGCTCCAAAGCGTAGCAAGAAAGCCAGTCCCAAGGTTGCCCCCAGCCCTGCCCCTGAGCCCGAGAATGCTACCAAGGCCAAGAGTGCCCCAAAGAGCAAGCCTTCCCCAAAGGCCAAGCGCGGCCCCAAAAAGACATCCCCAAAGTCCAAGCCTGCGGCTTGCAAGAGCACGGAAGAGTACAAGACCCGGATGAGTCGCAAGAGCGGAGCGTACCATGCAGCCTTAAAGCTTGCCCGAAGTCAGGGAAAGACGGAGGAGGATTGCAGGCTATGCGCCCGCCAGGCTACTTGATTCATCTAAAGATTTCACGCATGAATACCTGAACCCTTTAACATCCACCCTTTTGCGTGTTTCATCTGAGGCTTACAAGGAGACGGAGTGAGCTCCCTTCAAGTGGAAGCTTAAGCTGATCCATATCTTGTTGCCTGCCCTGCTTTCTGGCATATGCAGACAACAAGAATCCTTGCATAGCCACCGCAGCGCACATGTTGCTAGATAGCAGGGCTGAATTATCCATCCTTGCATTTCCAAATTGTGATGCAGGGCCTCTAGCTTACAGTGTGTTAACACTATACACGTAGATCAGCTACTGAGCGCGGCTGGGGATCAATGCTGCTTGCCATCATGACTGATCCGAATGAAAATGCGTGAGTTCGTGTGGGAACTGTGTGGCCCTTGCCCCTGAAACAATTTTTAAATATTGCCCTCCGCAGGTGGTGTGCCCTTCGACTACACGAGTGCGAGAACAGCTTCTGGGCGTCTGGCTGGCTAGGTTGTTTTGCCCGTTAAGAATGCGTATGCACGCATAGTATTGCGTGAGGAAGCCAGTCCTGTTGAATCATCTCTGAAGATGCGCTGCAGTTTCCTTTAGCCTCAGAGTTGAGAAAGGCTTTGACAGGTGAAGATAAGATTTAGGGTTTATAGGGTTTAGGGTATATATGTAGGGGTTTATATATACATATAGATTACAGGATTTAGGGTGTATTGACAGTATATCGGGTTAAGGTTTATATATATATAAATATAAATATATGGGTTTGTAAGGTTTATTCCTAGCTAGTCCTTCAAGCCTATGATGTTGCAAATGCTGAACAAGCTAGCACTGTGCTTTTCGATCAAGCGCTGCTGGATGTGCGCCGTTCAAATTGGGTGATTCCGGGCTCCTTGACTTATAAGTATCGATCTAGTACTTCAAAATTTATGACTTCACTCTGCTAAATCTGGCTGCAAGGTGAGTGATTCGGAATGGGGGTTGAGAACCTCATCGTCGGCCTTATCCAAGCTCAAGCTCCAAAGGTGCCTGGGTGCGAATTATAAGGACCCTTAAGTATAATTTAATTAACATAGTACTATCCCCATACAAACTATGAAGCTCACACGTAGTGGAGGCAATGGTCGCAGGAGGTGATTGGCTGTGATTGCAGAGCTTTCCCACCATGACCCGGCTTGTATATAGCTCTAATACATTCCTTTAAGTGGCCCTATGTACCATTTAGAAAACCCGAACAGTTCCCCCTTCCGGAGCTTAGGTCTTCATTGCCTGCGCAACTGCTCGAAATTAGTCACGCAGGAGATGTGCAGTTAAAGGGGTCAGTATAGTTTCTATAAGCCAAGGTCTTGCTTCTTCTTTGGTCTGCCGACATCTCCCCGCGCTTCCATGTAGTGGACCTCTTCAGTGGGGTTGGGCAAATCTCGAAATGGTACAGGAGTTGTGGACTGGCTGCTGTAGAGTATGACTTCATCCACAGCCCTAGCATGAATTTCCTGACGCCGGCAGGCTATGCGCTTCTTAGCCTGCTATCAACCTAGGTGCTTGTAAGCCCCATAATGACCGCCTTCTAGAGCAACAATGTTGTATGTGTAGGGCCCGTGGTTCTACAGCCTAGGTTCCAGGCTCATAACATTGTACGTCCTAGCCATACCAGTACTGAATACCCTTCTTACCATATGTGGCCAGAGAAGGACATAGTTGGGAAGCTTTAAAATCTAGGGGCCCCCATAGAGCTACGTAAACTGTATCGAAAAAGCTACACCCTGAACCGTATAAACCCTTGTAAAGCCCAGGTTGTCAATCTATATGGTGATGTGTCTGATCCCCTTCGGCTTGCTGGTCGCAGGGCCAGACTGCAGCTCGTGGACAGTGGTCAGCCGAGGGACATCACTCAGGACGCCTGTCAATCCTGGCGGCAATGTGAATCTTTCGTGGGTTCGAGACAACAATCTGACTGTCAGTAGGCTCCTGGACATGTCGATATGTGATGTGCGTGGTTGCTTCAGGTTTTCTTTCCAGAGTTCGACCCGTTTTGAATCTCAGGTTGACACTCCTGTTGATGCTGTGCACGGCTATGCGTTGTCTTTATCTGGTTGAACAACCGTCCTCCTCGCAATCAGTGTTTGCCCGTCACTGGAGATTCGAAAAATTTTGTAACCATACTAGTTGGGCACCTTGCTTAAATCTACTCCTAGACAAACATGCGCAGTAGCCAGGCCCTGATATATAGTTATATAAACCTATATATATATATGTAGCGTATAAGGGTTGTTATATAGCTGGGCTGGCTACTGCGCATGCTTGTACCTGGTTGAAAACAGGCTTGCTTCTGCTAGCTGCCATTTAGTGAGCTGTCTGTTGAAGGTATGGTTCCAACGATTCTGGATGATGTTGTATGGGGGCGAATGTCCCAAGTTGTCGATTTCCTGGACTAATAATTATGACATGGCGGCTGGACTGGTGGCTCAGCTTCATTCTCCTAGCTGTCTATAATAGGGCTAAACAAGTTACTCCCATTCCTTGAGGCAACAGGAGTACTGACGAAAGATGAACGCATTGCCCGGACAACCCTCACTACCACCCGTCCCTGGCCTGCAGTTTATGCGCAGACCTGCAGACTACACGGCTGCCCAAACATGTCCCCCATTCTTGAAGTAGATGCTATATAGATCGAGAACCCTGAAAATCCCCCACCATGTGTTAAATTAGCAACTTCCTTTCTGTATGAGGTCGGTATGAAGATGCAAATGGCAGAGCACGATTTCAAGGAACTGATGAACTGAAAAGCAGCTCGAAGCTAGGCTGGATCAGCCTAACATCATGATACCATTCAGAACCTAAATTAAGCCCCTGAACACTTTCCCTGCTTCGAACAGCCAAACCAGCCAAGGGCGTACCCGGCGGGATTCGCACAGCGCGTCCATGACCTTCATCAGGCTTATGGGAACAGTCATCGTGGAACTTTGCGACAGAAGCTTCCAATTGATACGTCTCTTACGGATCAGCAGCTGTTCCAGCAGCTCCCACTAGGCGACAGGTGGGTGGATGCACAGTTAACGGAATTGTTTTTCTACCTCCTCGAAAGCAAGACATTATCAGTTCCAGATAGCTGGCATGATACAATGATGGACTTCAAGAAGGAGCTTGAGCAGTTTGAACATCAGCAGCAGTTAATCCATGGCATTATCATATGATATCTTAGGAAACCTCTAGTTTAGCTGGCCTCAGGTGATCACAGCTGAAGACATGGACGAAATTATGGGATCAGCGCCTGGGATGCTTGGTGCAATAGCCCCTATATAAATTGTTACCCACTGCCAACTAGGTAGTGTATCCACCCCTGAATTGTAGTTCTGCGGATGCAAGCAAGGACTCGGTCATGCTTAAAAGTGGAGTTGCAAGTGTTTCTATGAATCATATATTCGGAAAAACTTCCACTCTTGGGGCTCCATATAATTCTATATATAGATCGATAGCTTGGGAATCCATAGTCAAATTCAAACCCTGGCCCTCTGGCCCTGTACCCTTGAAACTATAATTAGACCCTGTGCCTCTTGACTCTAAAGAAACCCCTACACAAGGGCCTCCTGGAAGTTTGGATTCATTGGCGAACCTTTGCAATCCCCCAAATACTACAGAAAGACTCAGGGAAAGAAGAAAGCTGAGGAAGCCTTTAGTGATCCTGAATCCTGATCCTGCGAGCCCTTCGTGATCCTGAATCCCGATCCTGCGCCTTTGTTTTACAGAAAGCACCTCGACAAGCAAAAAATCACGACCAGTTTTACCCGCAAAACCGCCGCAAATTGCACGCAAAACCGCCGCAAATTGCACGCAAACACCCGCAAATCCTGATTTCTGGTTGTTGGTATTTTTTCAATTCATTGATTTTCTCCAAATTCAAACCATTCGCCTGACCCAGGACCTGACCTGGTGATATCATCCGATTGCAATGAATTAGCTGCTTTGGACCGGCTACTTGGTGTTGGCCATGCTGGTTTCAGCTGCCGAAGCTTGTGACGCTTCGTGCTGCCATCTCAAAATTGATTATAGATCCAACTGCAGATGCCTGTGTCGAGTATCATACTAGCATGCATGCGCAATCAGTGAGTTTATGCTGCCCTTGCAGCAATTTGCAAGCTGGTTCTAGCATGGCTGAGCAGGATAGATTGCGAGGCTGCCCAACCTTTGAAACAGGTCTGGGCTTGATTCAAAGCCAACAAGTAGGCAGTGCAATGGATCCTGCTGTTTTGGAAGCGCAGATTACTGCACCTTTTATCAATTTGATTGCGCTGACTTTCCATAGGTACTTGCGGTCTACAGTTGTCAATTATCTGAGGCAGCCAGAGCCCGCATCTTGGAACTCCAAGCTGAGCTTGGGGCTGAATGTGGCTTGGCTTCGCCTGCGTCCACTCCTGGAAAGCCAGGATTGTCGTTAGGAACCCTGCCTAGGTGTATGAATTATGGGATCTAGGGTTTACTAAGGTTAGGGCCGAGGGTTTGGGGTTTAGGGTTTATAGGGTTTAAGGGTTTAGGGACTTAGGGTTTAGGGGTTAAGGGGTTTAGGGGCTTAGGGGCTTAGGTTTTAGGAGGCGTTCCCTGAATCGGTTGCCCTAGCTACTATGCACTCCTATAGAGTTATAGGACATTTAAAGCTGCATCTGCAATAACATATATATGTATATCTATAATATATATATATATCCTATCCCCTAAACCCTGAACACGCGTGTAGCCCATCCCTTAAGAGCCTCATCGCGCGCGTACGCAGGACCTACTGCCTTCCACTTGGCAAAGGCAGCTGGGCAGTTTGTGCCAGGCTTTCAGGTCTTGGGGCCCACTGCCTCGAGTCTAGCAAGTACGATCTGGCTAGGTTCCCAAGTCAGTGCTGACTCACTCTCAGCCCAACCTTCACCAGACTGGGTTCCAACTCTGGAAGGAGTGATGCCAGAAACAGTGCAGACCATGCCCCCCCACCAGCTGGCAGGAACACAGCATCCTAGCCTGTCAGGAGAAGAACCACCCATGCCGGGAACAGGGGAGTCCACACCAGGAACGGGAAAGTTAACGCCGGAAACGAGCCAATCCACACCAGGAACGCAGCATCTGTCGCCAAGACCCTGCGAAGCTCTGTCAAAAGAGCCCAGCTTTCAGCTGTCGCCTAGCGGTGTGAGCAGTCCGAGTCTCTTGCAGCCGCGTCAGCTTCTGACAAGTGCCTTACCACCAATAGTGTGCGCGTGCCCGTGTGCAATTTTTACCCATGAAGCGTGCGTTTGTGTGTTTTGTGGCCCTTGCCCCAATTATCTATAGCTCAGGTGAACCAATGCAGCTGATGAATGCTTGGCCACATGACAGGCAGCCGGATGGAAGCCAGCTCATGACACAGCAGGAGCCATCCCCACAAGCTTTGCAGGCAGCAGCAGCACCAGCAGCAGTGGCAACCGAGGCTCTTAGTGTTCAGGGGGCGCGTCCAAGCGAAGCCAACGGGGCATCGAACGGAAACCCACTCGAGACAACCACTGAGGCCCCCGATCGAAGCGCAGCCGAGAATTCCAGTCCAAGCCCCACCAAGATATCCAGTCGAAGCCCAGGCGAAGACAAGATATCCAATCGAAGCCCCGCCAAGATATCCAGTCGGAGCCCAGCCAAGATATCCAGTCGAAGCCCAGCCAAGATATCCTGTCGAAGCCCAGAGATATCGAGCGCCCCCCCCGCGAACATGGGCACAGCCGAAGAACCTGCGATCTCCAGCCTAGGGTTGACCAAGAAACCCAATCCATTCACGCGCAGAGTGCAGCCTGCCAAGTCTTCCTCATCCAACCAGTATTCCGATGGGACGTACTGGAAGAGCCCTAGCTACATAAACCCACACCCAAACTCTATATAGTGTATAAATCTATATAATTAATTCTAAGGATGCGCCGCTATTTCCAGCCGAATTCCAAGGGTGTGATCACCGCAAGCAAGGCAGCCCAGGAACTCCACTCTACCAGTGCAGGTCGTGCCCCAGATTTCATTATGTGGATCCTCTGAAATCCTGTAAGCCCCTTACCCTTAGCCATGTATGCTTCAAAAGCATCTCACGTAGTTTCTCTCCTTAGGCTCACTATATATATATATACAGATATAGTGAGCCTAAGGAGAGAAACTACGTGAGATGCTTTTGAAACATGGTTCCTTTTCGGATGTAGAAGTGGAGCTGCAACGCTACAAGAATGACGAAGAGCAAACTGCGTTGGAGGGTGGATGGCACACGGTGGTGAGCTTGCAGTCCGAAAACTGGACAGAGCTTCTAGGCTTAAACCCTAGCCCTAGCTATAAAGCAGTCCCCAAACCCTTAATTTAAACTATAATATACCCTCTGAAACATTAAACCCTATATAGAGCCCCTATATGATCTGCGCTGAGGGAGATGATCAGCAACAGCAGGAAGTGGGCCCTGGCCCGAAATCTGTTGAGGAAGAACGAGGTGCATGGTGCTGAGGAATGGCGCATCCCTACGAAATCTAGCTTCAAGCATACGAGTACAAAAGGCCAGAGCTCAACTTTCAAAGGATCTATGCAACTCGAGGAGCTGGGCCTATCCAAGTAAGTAAGCCAGCACTGTCGTGTGTTCTAGGTTCTTGACCTTAATATGTTTGTAATTGCTGACTTGTAGGACCCTACGGGTGAAGCTTTGTTGAGCTCATCAGTTGATGCGGACGAGCTGGTGCAGCTACTGGGTTAATGTTTCATGCATCGCCAGGCCTGCCCCTTACTATTACGGTCTGTAGACCCCAAGCATATTAATCAGCCAAGGCGAGGAGGCACAGTGGATGCCAGAGCAATGCAAATCACCGCTACAACTGCTACAGCCTCTGGGCCGGGGAAGAATCAGTTGCAGCTCCCTGTTCTACAAGCCAACTCGGATCCCGTTAGCTTCTTGATCTACATTATAATAGATCATGAGCTCATGATGTTGTGGGTGTGATGGCATTCTTGTTAGGCATTCTCCCAACCTATGTTGATGTTGTGGGCAAGAAGCTCGACAAATGCGCCGAAGCCCAGGACTCGTCCCCATCAACCCTGAACCCTGAACCCCTACACCCTGAACTCCAATGCTTGCAAGGAGAGGCTGAATGCTCTTGGCCTTGACCGAGCGGAGAGGCAGGTTCTTATATGTAGATTAACTAATTTGCTAACCCCAAGTGGATGCAGGAAATTTGCGCAGCGCCTTACATAATATTAAGTATATCGATATCCATAATATGAATAATATAGTAATAGAACCTTAGTGCACACATTTCCTGCATCCACTACTATAGTTGATGAAGGGCTTATTAGGGTTTAGGGTTTAGGGTTTAGAGCTGTGCAAGGGCAACCTCAATTTAGTTCCAACCCCTGCAATTAATATCGATTGCAATCTCCAACCAACCCCCAAATCACCCCATTTAATTTTCAATACCCTAGGCTCTCTATAACCCCAAACTAGCTTTGTCTACAGGCTGGCTACAGAGATGCAGCCACAGATCGACAAGTACCAGAAGATTTATGAAGACCTGCTTAATATCCAAACGGACGTGGTAGATCACCCCTCTGTGTCACAGCCTTAATTTATTTGTGAGCCCTGTTCTCCTCAGCCAGCAATCTTCAATTCCCCTTCTTCCCAGGTCCTGCAAGGACAAGCTCATGAAGTTGTTTGTGGCTTGCACAAAGTCAGATGTTACTGTCAACAACCTCTTGTCTCGGGCCAGGTGGGGATAATTAAGTTAAATGCCAGAATCATGCAGGGTTTGGGGTTTAGGGATCTACATCAGGGTTCAGGTTACATGTTTTCTCAGCCAGGCAAATCAAGGTCCCGGGAAAGACGAAGGAGAAGAAGGAGGAGGCAAAGCCTTCTAAGGAAGGTAAGCCCGGACGCAAGGACAGATCGAAGAAGGCCACGAAAGTGCCAAAAAAGGAGTCTAAGAGCTCTGCAGCTGCTGCGCCTTCTAAGAAGCGCAAGCGGAACCAGTAGTTGATTTTCCGATCGCTGATCTTCAATTGGTACTGTGGAATGCCGCAGTTACTTATGCACACATCTAGCTGGGTGCGAGGGTCGATCTATAGAAGGTCCTGGGTATGTAGTGTGCTTCCCTATCCTATATACAGCTAGCGTACCTATAAGCAAGCTTCATGGTCATTGCTCAGGGCCTTGGGGGACCAGCACGCTAAGCTGTGCAAAGCACCAGCAAATCCCGTCTTTGATTGCCGCGCATGAGAGGAGCTGATCAAACATGTGTACTTCGAAGATCAGTCCTGCACCTGCTCCATCTTTGACAAAAGAACGTTGATCTGCCGTAGTTGACCTGCATTGTGCCAGGTGGACGTGGGTTGGCGCGTCTGTTCAGATCTCTTGGTACTACTCCTGGGGAAGAAGGCCTATGCTACACTAGGGGATTAAATCTGAGTACGTGCAACAATCTGACGGCTTGCCAGGTGATTCGGCTGATGCGGAATTAGCTGATGAGCTCCTACATGATTACATGCATGGGGTCACTTGTTGGCAGTTAGTCTGAATTCAAGGCTGCTTGAGCTGTGCTAGCTTTGAAGGCTGACCCAAATCAATCTAAGGCTGAGTCGGCTTATCGCACCACCAAAATTGCCAGAATGATTTGCCGTGTTCGGGCGACACCCCGACACTTGCCTGCACATATGATGGCCTACAAGAGCTCTAAAGGGTTGCAGCTAGTATATGCGTCCAAGTAAGGGGGAAGGAATGACATGCTCCACAAGATTGCTAGAGCTGGAGCAAGCCGAACAAATATTTGCAGAAACTTACACCGACTTCTTCGCGGATCGGGTGTGCAGTATCCTGTGCAAGTCTCCGCAGTTGCAGTCACAGTTCGCTTACGCAAGCCAAAGCCACACAATGAAGTATTGCAGTGGCCCATCCTTCGCATTACTGATTGGGCGCGAGCACTTCTACAGCAGAGCCCATCCCACTTGTTGGGAGGGTTCAGGTTCGAAGACTCTCCTGGCTGGCAACATCAATTTGCTTCTTTCTGGTCTGTTTATCAGAAAATTGACCCTGCGCATGAAGTTTTCTCAGCTGGACTTGATTGGGGCAGAACTATTCCATACGCCCTGCACGGGGATGAAGGAAAGGGATTGCGCTCCAAGGCATTCTTAGTGGAATCCTTCCAACCAGTTATTGGGAGGCATGGTTTGTTTCATACAAACGAATCAGGGTAACTTGCCTGCCTTCAAAGCTTACAGGACTGAACCCAATCTCTATAGGAATTGTAATATTGTAGTACCCAATTCAAAAGCCTGAAGCCCTAGCCTGCCGGATTTAAGGCATTCTTTCACCACCAGATTCTTGACAAGCTGTATTTCTTCGCACCTCTTTGCGAAAAATCAGACGTTGCACGATTTGCACACGGCCCTCGCTGAAGATGCGCAGTCTGCTTTCTACGAGGGTGTTGAGGCTATTAATTTGTTAGTACTAGCATACCTGAAGCCAATTGATCTCAATAAGTCGGTGCTGCAATCCCCCAAGCCCTGTAAACCCTAAGCCCTGGTCAGCCATATACACCCTTAAGGTCAATGGTATCCGGATCCATTTGGCCTGCATTGCGGGGAAAGGAGACTGGAAGTATCTTCGTCAGGTGGATGGGACATCATAAACTTTTCATGAACAATTCTCCTCGGACCTAGCTCAAACCCCGATCACTACGCCCGAAAGCTGGAACCCCTGACAGGCGTACCTCCTGGCGACTGGCTACAATTGTAAGGACAAGTGCCACCTCTGCGATGCCACAGCTTCGTGTTTGCAAATTATGGGGTTTACCAGGCTTCACAGGTATTAACTGTTTAACGTATGGGATCTCAGAGTTTTCGTCAAGGTTCGAGCTGTTTACCCATATAACGTAGTACTAGTATAGCATCTAAATCATTTGTTGGGCTCAGCTAGTAGTGGTATATACGTACTTTAGATTTGGTTTTGTCCCGGGAGCTTTAAATGTCGATTTTAAATTATTTGAAGTGGGCCTGACCAAGGATTGGTACGTTCTTTCAAAGGATGCAGTATGGCGTGGGACCATCAACAATCGCAAGGAAACTCCTCATAAAAGCCTTGACATACCTTTGCTCAATGTGCCTGGACTTCGAACTGAGTTGATCTACACGGACCCTATGCATACGTTTCATCTAGGCTGGGGCCAGGACCTCGCTGCATCTGGAGTTATTCTGTTGGCACACTTGGAGTACTTTGGCAAAGGTGCTCTAGACACTCGATTGGAACGGGCATATGGCGAATTTGTTACCTACTGCTCGGGGGTGGGTAGAACAACCAGCTGCGATGGATTTTCCAAGCAACTGTTTGACATGAAGCTGGCAGCAACTAGTACCATTATTATTGGGGTGTGTAAGGCTTGTGGGGTATAGTTAACTTCCTACATGTATAGGTGTTTATCTGTAGAATTATGACACATTAAGGAAAAGCAACAATGCTTTCCCAACCTCCCTGGGCGGCAAAGCCTTTGACACGTCTTTGGTTCTGGCGTGGTTGGAGAGTTTTATGTTAGGACTGGTGTCTGGTCTGCAATGGTAATGATTTGTGGGCTCTACATAATTAATTATAAGCTAGTGTATAGTACAGTATGTAATTGGTTGGGCTTTGGGGTCTTTCAAGCATTATCAGGATACCTGCCTATAGACCTGAGACTCCCCATTGCACGCAGGACATCCAACACGAGATTTTGGAGACACTTCGATACACTGTTCAATGTGGGAATTTCTTCTACCGAAGTCTTCGAGAGCATGGCGTCTTCATTCCACATGAGACCCGGAATCTGTTGGTAGCAGCAGGGCAAAGCATGGAAGAATCTCAATTGCACCAACGAAGGTGCGCAAGATGCAAACTATGTTAGTATGCGCATTTCCCCTCTGTGCATTTAAGGAAGGCTTTGGAATCCTTGCCACGGCCGCGAAGCAGCAGAACCTCAAGTTGTTTCGAATACGCCCGAAGGTGCATCTAAGCCAGCACCAAAGTCTCGATTTGCTTCGGGGTGACACTTTGGCGCTAAATGTAATGTGTTCCTTGGATTCCTTTAAAGCACTAGCTTGCTAGATGTTTAGAGGGCCTTCCCCAGAAATGTTCAAACCCCCGCGTATATGCTGCAAAGCCCCAAAGTATGGTAAATGAATCCTATAAATATAGAATGCACGAGTATGGGATCCCCCCTGCGTAAACATTTCTAAATCTACTAAGGCTTTGCCTGTTGGCAAGATGAGGATTACATCGGCAGAGTAAGCAGGCTGTCACGACACTGTGGACCACAACGACTTACGTCACGCTGCATGGAGAAACTCTTGGGAATGTACAAAGAGCAGTTGGACTCCCGCCAGGCATGAAGCAAAAAGCTCAGGCCCCTGCTCCAAGTGGAGCTTCCATCTTCTCGATGATATGAACATGAGCACCAGAGGGCATCACATCATCCACAGGTAACCCTAGGGATCATCTTATACCACGAGGCACAATTGGGATTGAAATTCCTCAAAACCATACGAACACTTCTTGAGATTTCGTACCAGTTTCTGTTGCATCCGTACTACTTTTTGGGGATACGCCTGGTTTCTATGAATCCGACGAAAAAAACTAGTGCAAACAGAAACGAGCAGAAATAAGTTCCCAAAGGAACCTTCAGG
>CAJNIZ010007796.1:0-15590 GCA_905231905.1 Symbiodinium pilosum
TCCAGGCTTTTGGGGCGGCGGGTTGAAATCTCAGAAGGCAAGCCGCGCGGACGTGCGTTTAGGGTTTAGGGTAGGGTTGAGGGTTTAGGGGTTCAGGGTTTAGGGTTTAGGGGTTTATAGGGGTTTAGGGTTTAGGGTTTATAGGGGTTTAGGGTTTAGGGGTTAGGGGTTTAGGGTGTATAGGGGTTTAGGGTTTAGGGTTTAGGGTTTAGGGTTTAGGGTCGGATGCAAAGACATATTTGCTGTTGCTTAAGCGTTTAGGGCTTTGGGGTTTAGGGGCAGTGAGTGTACGGACTATTCTAGGGGTATATATGGGGATTACAGAAGGGTTGTTTTAAAAGTCTACTCCCCCTGCATTCCTCTACGCGCGAATAAGTCGAAGCTCAAGTGCTTCGAGCTAACATGTGGATAACATGCATCTGAGATATTTGAGAACGAGGATTACGAGCCCTTCCAGCGTTAGGGATGTATTGCCATCAGGATCTGGGACTGCTATTGGTCAGTTTAGGGAAAAAGGATACTTGTTGGGCTAGTTGTTTTTCCTTATGCTGCCAGTGTGTTTTTTTTGCTCCGGGCTGGCGGGTGCTCGGTTTTATGCTTGCGTTGTTTTATGCAGACCGTGTTTTTTCTTATGCGGCCCCCTCTACACAGAGCATCGACATACGTTTCATGCTCACATTGTGCACGGAGAAGGTGATTGGACGCATGTGCAAGCTTTGTACATGTACTCGCCCTGGCATTCCGGGGCCAGCAGGCATTGACCCGATGGCCTTCACACACCATCACATGGTCCTGGAAGTGTCTTAAGTGCTGCGAGGTTCAAGACGTGGCCGCCTCCTTGAAGCTCAAAAGGCCCCTCGCACAGAGCACTTTTCATGTTCAAGCTCACACTCTGCATGAAATGCCTGGAATGGTGTGGTGTGGTGTGGTGGTGTGGTGTGGTGGTGCGGTGGTGCGGTGGTGCGGTGGCCCGGTGGTGTGGTATGGTGTGGTATGGAGTTATATGGTGTGCTATGGAGTGGTATGGTGGGATGTGGTAGTGCGGTGCTGCGGTGGTGCGGCGGTGTGGTGGTGTGGCGGTGTGGCGGTGTGGGGGCGGTGTGCAGTGGTGGTGTGGTGGCGTTTTTCCTTTTATAATATTCACTCTTAAAAAATCAAATCTCGGCTCACTCATTTTCACACAGGGGTCTCCACGAAGGCAGTGCTCTGCCTTTGGCTCCCCCTAAAAAAAATCTTGCTCGCTAAGCTTGAGAGTGAGTGGCCACGAGCCAATTCCTCATGAACATGTTCCATATGACACGATTTAAAGTTTGTGACATTTGAGACGCTTGCCCCAACAAATGCAAGCTTGATTTGTGAGAAATAAAAAATTGATAGCAATGTAGCAGAGCAAACTTAAGCTCACGATACCAGAGATTCCAGTAACTCATGCTGAGTAAATTCATAGTAGCAAGGTTTAGGGTTTTAGGTCTGCGGCTTCGATTTGGAGCATGCATCGTCAAAAAATTCAACCATGGTTCCGAACAAACAGCCCCAGCATAAAGAGAAGCACCCTCAGCATCTAGAAAAACACCCTCAGCATAAGGAGAAGCCATGGCGGATTGGATTCAACGACACAGCAGCATAAGAATACACACCGCCAGCAAAAATACAGAAACCACAGCACAAACTCAAGAACCATGCCAGCCCTGGAAGCATAAAATGGAAGAACTACCTAAAAACAATTTGCTGAGCATACGAGAACAACCCACAGCATAAAACATACCCAGCCGATAGTTATTGCGTGGGCAAACGTGGCCAGAATAGGACGTTGCATCTTATGTGAAGTCTAGTGTACTGCAGCTATGTCAAGACCATTAGATAAACTGTACTCATCATGTTTCAGTATGCTCAAACGTTTACTTTTGGAACCACGGCCAAGGAAGTAGGGATTGGCTGTCACACTACCTCCTACTTCAGGCGGGCAGAAAAGCCTCAGATCCGCCAAAAAACAATACCTAAGATTCAACACTGCAAGCGTTTCATGACACTCCCCAGTCGTTCTGTGTTGAACTCAGACTTATTTCTCAGGCAAGTTCTAACGCAGCTACAATAACTAGGAAACTGTTTTATTGACTTCTCCATATTATATCAACTTAATTCAACTTCCTAACCGCAAGCCAGACAAAGTGAGTACCATTTAGGGCCGAAATACCTAAATTTTAAAAGTGAATTTTAAAAGTTGAATTACCATGTAGAGATTATGGATTGTCACACCTATTTCAGTACCCTAGGCCACAATGGATGAAGTATGTTTCCAATAGTCGTCTCGCAACAAAAAGAATCTAAGGCAAGCATCAGGCCCTAAACCCGGTTCAACCCCACCCTTTCCTGTTCAAGAATGAGTCTCCCAAGTACCTAGATAGCAGATAGTAGCCCAGACCGCACTTCCTTTTTACTCCTGTTATATGAGCCCTAGTTTATGGTAGGCCGTCAAAATCATGGCTCTCTTTTGAGTCCCTTTTATGAAACGGCCCCGAATACTTGAGTTACAGGCAAATAGGAACCCTAAACCCTAAACCCTAGAACCTTGCTGTCATCAGGACTTGCTCTGCCATCTGAGCTATAGTCTAAACTCCAGTATCCTTTTAGACTGCCTGGACCCTAATGGCCTTTATGGCTATTATTAGGGGTTTAGGGCTATTATTTTACATACTTTTGGGGTTTAGGCGGGTTTAGGTATGGCTCATCTGAAGCAGGTCAGAGACTTCTTCAGTTCCCAAAGAGCATGTCTTCAGGATCTGACTTTTTGACTGCAGCCAAAAACACTCGTAAAGTAAAGTGCACTCCTACTGCATTTGTCCTACAATTCTTTGCGGAATGCACCACTCAAGTAAGAGAGCGGGGTGGAGCTGTCTTAGCAGGTGGCTGCTGCTGTGGGAAGATCACCCCATTATATGAGTCTGGAACAGGGATTCACTGCTGGATGTTTTCCCCTTTCCGGATCCGCCGGGTCTACACACGCTAAAAGACATGCATGGAGACCCCAAAACTTGGAGTTCCCTTTGGCTTAGAGTTTAGTTTGGGGTTCCCATACAAGTCCTTGTGTTACATGCTGCGTATGCCAAGCTCAAGCTCTTTCTTGGCCTATACCCTGAAAAGGTTTTAGGGTTGAGGTTAACAGACCCCATTATTACTGTTGACACAAAAAAACCCTGCATGACCTTGTTATACTACGAGGCTGAAATTCCCAAGGTCTACGAGTCTACGTACGGTCTTGCAGGACTTTTGAGTATTCGCAGCATTACAATCCCTAAGTCTTAAACCTCACAGTCACACCCCAAACCCCAGATGATTTGTCGGGCTTAGGGTCCTAGATGAGCCATGGTTGCAAAGCACTACCAGGATGGGCCATTGGACACTATCACACAACCCCATTAATTCAAGGTTTAGGGCTTAAGCTTTAGGGTTTAGCTTATCTTTGCAGGAAGTGCAAATTACATCCCACATTTCCCTACTCGAACCCCGGCACGGGTAGACTAACGGTTCTTGTCCATCCCAGTTATTGGGGTCCTGCAGTGGACACAACAAATTTTGATTGACTCCAAGTACCCTATCCCTTGCGAATTGTGTCACTCTAGTAAACCCAGGTCATGCATTTGTTTCGGGAGCAACAAGAACAGGAAATTAAAAGCCTAAACCGTTAACTAAAGGGTCTAATAGCCCATCACGGTTATTGGGGGTCCTACGGTGGACTCTACGCTTGATTGACGCTAATTACCTTGTGGCCCTACACCTTTGCAATTATAGCATTCTAGTAGACTTGGGCTAGTGTAGGGTTTGAGTGCTATGAAGATCCTTTAATACCCACCATAATGAGGAAACCCCAAACCCTAATGCATGGGGTCAATTACAGGAACCCTGTGTCATGATGAGGCTCTGCTGGGCAAAACATCTACAAAATCAAAAAGCCCAGAATAAATCCTTGTTGTGGTAAATGTGCAGGACAAGTCGCAAGTATGGGTGCGCTTGTTCGGGCTCGCTATACTTCATCTTATCAGTCTATGGCTGCTCAAGTTACTCAAACGTTCATGGGACTCAGTATCTACTATATACTGCTTATACCCCCCCTGACTGGACCTGTATTAGTGGTCAAATGAACCTTTCAGCAACAACCCAAGATAGCCCCCTTTTGGAACGGGACCCCCAACCCGCTGAATCTTAACTGCAGAAAAGGCACCGCCAGCCCCTAAACCCCAAAGCCTTTAAACCTAAAGTTACAAAACCCTAAAACCCTGAACCCTACACACAGGCAATCCAAGCTCCCGGCAATGTCTCGTCAGCCACATCAACGCGCTTCATGCCCAGCATTTCGAATTTCGAGAAATGCCCTTTCGTTTAGGGTGTAGGATCTATGGTGTAAGATTTAGGGTTTAGGATTTAAGAATTACAGGTTAGGTTAGGCTTAGAGTTTACGGCTCAGAGATTTAGAGTTTGAGGTCAGGACCCTCTTTGTACCCTTGAACGGGGGCATACAGTCGCTTACAGCGGGTATTTAAAGTAGAATGGACGGTAGATGGAAGGTCTAGGTACTGCCCTTATAGTGCTTTTTGAGACTCCGCATCCCTCATCTTACTCTAAGGGGCTCCCTAAACCCTAAACTCTCTCCGTGCATGTTGGTCAAATATCTGGTGACTTTTGGGGGACCTTCGGAAGCATCAGGAAGGCCATACCTGTATATAACCCAAATCACAGGTATAACCCATTAAGCTGTAGGTAATTCGGGTTATCGGTAGCCTTACGCTTAAGAAATTCATGGATTCTTTTATGGGGCCCCTAAATACTCAACCCTAAACTCCTAAACTCCTACTGCAACCCCTGAACTCTAAACCCTCAACCCTGCTCCAATCCTACGAAGCCGGATACGGTAGTGTCCCTAAACAGGGGGAAACCGATGTAGACCCCAACATACTATAATCCTTATGATGGGGATCCTCAAAAAAGGATCCCTTAAACCCTACCTGGACCCCAAAAGTAGGAAACATGATAGCCCAAAACACCTAAAAACAGCCAAAAAGGCTATTTACCTACTTTTGGGGTCCTGGTAAACCCTAAACCCTAACCCCTAAACCCTAAACCCCCATACACCTTCTGCGCACCTGCCAAGCTCGCTCCGCAGCACCACCTTTCCATCTGCGCCTCCTTCTCTGCTGGCTGGCTTAGGGTTCAGGATTTAGGGAGCAAGTATTAAGTAAATCTTGATAAGATAGGTGTTCTTTAGAGTTTAGGCCGTAGGGTTTTTCTGTCCTTGCGACGGGGGCTTCATGGGGTTTCTGTTAGTTGGGGGGCGGGTAATCAAAGTTCGTCACAGATATGGGACGCATAAGATGGGAAGTTGAGGTTAGTGCCCTGCGGCAAACCAAGCTGAAAGAAGTGCGATGGACTCGCGCCAAATTTGTGCAGCAGGATTTCTAGAAATTGGAGGGCCCTTTTGTTTTCCGGCCCGTAATACTAGGGAATATAGATCTGGGGTATACAACCGTGGCCCCTTCTTCATGCAGATACCCATATTATCTAGCTCGGGATATGAGATTTTGGAATTTCTCTTTATGAGTGGTACCTTTTTGGGGTTCCCCACAATAAGGACGAAAGCATTGTTGCGTCTAGATTGGGGCCTCCCTTTTTAGGGAAATTACCATATCTGGCTTGGGATATGAGATATACCTTCAATCAACTTGACAGGAATGCAGTAGAGTTGGACTAGGGGGACGAAGCTGCAAAAGGGAAATGGTCGCAAGGTCGTACATGGATCCATATCATGTCATTGGGGTGTGCTGTCTATTTTGCAGAAAGCCATTGCAAATGCTGAGCCTGAACCCTTAACTCTAGGTCCTGAACTCAAATCTTACCTCTCAGCTGGAATTCCCTAGCTAGGGGCGCTTCTGAAAACCACCCTCAAACGGGTTCCGAGGTTGAGCTTTAGTGCTTAGGCATATGCACCGCGCAGCAAGCGCGGTGTGAGGCAGAAAAAATTGGGTTTAAGGTTCAGGCTGGAAATACCCTAAACTCTAAACCCTAAACCCTAAAACGCTAGTAATGACCCACAAAAAATGGCACTCGACAATCCCAAAATATCCGAGCGTCCGTTAGACTGTTAAGTAAACGCCAAAGGGCCCCCTGGCAGTGCCCTGAGCCCCCCTAAACCCTAAACACCAGAGTCTTATTTAGGGTTTAGGGTTTAGGGTTTAGGGTTTGTAAACACTAGAGTCTTAAAACCATAGACCTTGACTCCATGAGTCAAAACAAAACGCTGACACCCAAGCACCGGAACCTAAACAGTCAAACCTGTGCAGACCTCCTTCCCTAAGGGTCCACGTGCCCAATACATGCTTGGGGTTTTGGTACTAGCAGTTGTGGGTACAGGTTTTGGGTAGGTATATGGTTGTTGGGTGTCCTAAACCCGGTCTTCCCTTACAGGACTCCTTACCAAAACTTCTTGACGTGCTACTGACCTGTTCAAGCCCGAGACACTCAACATCCTAGTCACCCTGGAAGACATATTCAATCCTAAACCTTACACCCTGAACCCTAAACCTTAAACCCTATACCCGAAACCCTAAACCCTAACCCGAAACCCTGAACCTAAAACCCTAAACCCGAAACCCTAAACCAATCCGAAAGTTGGACCTCTTTACACGCAGAGGCCTCGAACATGTGTTCGAGCCCTCTTTGAGGTGGTCGGTTTAAGAGGTCCAAACAAAATCCAGACCAATCCTCTTGAAACCTAACCCCAGGGTCCAAGTACCCAATGATTAGGTACTTGGGTTTGGGGTAGTTGTAATTGTAATACAGGTTTTGGGTAAGTATATGATGATTAGGTACTCGAACCCTTAGGATAAACAATAGCCAGAGCCCTCAGAAGTGTATTTTTGAAAGTCTGGCCTCCCCATAGCTAGGGGACCTACAATGGATGGAGGACATCTTGCACCACCTGAAATACCCCCCCAAAATACTCTAACCACTGGGCTATAGGATGTATAGGATGGTGCAAGAGTTCCTACGTTCACAAACCCTAGACCCAGCAATGTGCGCTGTTATTGACCATTTTGCGGGTTTACTGACCTATTTGCGCTGTTACCCAGAACGCTGATTGGCAATGTGTCCTCCCCGCGCAGAGGGCAAAAAGACTTCTACCGCAGCGCCGGTCGATTCCTGGATCTGAGGAGTACATGCTAGGGTAGGGCGTAGGGCGAGCGGAACTGTTGCTGCTATTTCCCAAGACCTTTCAGGGACTGGAAGCACTTAAGCCCAAGCATGAACATTTTCTGGTAGGGGATATCTTTAAAGGAAGCTAGATGCGTTTAGTGAAGTGCGGCCCACTTAGAACTTCATGGGACCTTAGCAACTACTTATAACTGGGCTTACCTTACTTATAGTCCCCCAAACTGGACTTACATGGGGTACCCCGATAAGTAGGTTTAGAACTCCATCTAGGAGTAATTACCAAATCCCATTAACCTCTAAGCGGCTTTTTAAGATCCTGCCTCATCGCACGACGACCAGTGCCACAACACCCAGCCGCTGTCTCGGTGGAAGCTTGAAAAATCGGCCATGGGGTTGAAGTCAAGAAGAAGATTTCGGTAACCCAACTACCCAAACAAGGCCCGCATAAGTATCATATGATCATAATATGGGGCACTACTGTGCAGGGTTGGGGGGCACCCAAATCCACACGCTGGTCAAGTGCTTAACCCTAGAACCGTACAAGCTCGGACTTTTTCGCTTCTGGTTTTTACTTGTGTACCGTACCGTTTTGAAACACAACGTTGTATATAGAAGATGCTCAAGTTAGGTAGCCTAAAAAAGGGTAGGTTGTAAGAGTCTAGTTAGTGCTCATGACGGGGGTTTGAACTCAGGGTGCTGTAAACATTCAATTCAATTACTTAAGAATAGCATCCCTTATAATAACACTTACATCACGCAGGGTTCAGATGTCAAGTGTCTGGCCGTTCCCGAAGACCCTAAGCCCTGAACTTGGACATCACCACTGTCATCAAACTATTACATTTGTTTTTTCCAGACTTTGTCCTCCACCGGCCCAGCTACAGCAAAAGCTTGAGCATCAGCCTCCTCTGCCTCAGCTTTCTCTGTCTCAGGGCCGGTTGCTCCCAAAGCCTCTGTTCTCGTGGCAAATTTCGGCACCGCCTCAACCTCATCGTCCGCGACGCTCTCTATGCCAAAGACCTGGTCTATCTGGGTTGGCCCCTAAAGCCCTTTCAAAAAAAAATAGTATATAGGGTCCCTTATGAAAGCCATTAGGGAAAATATCAAATACTTCAGGGGCCTACCCAGCTGTACATAATGTTTCCTCCCTTCACAGCGACTCGACCAACTTCAGCGCCGAAGCCCCGAAGCTCGTTCTTGGAACTGAGCAGAACTAAAGCCCGCAGCCAGTACCTCACTTGCCAGTTTGGAAAAGGTTGGAAGCATACCCCTCTGCGGATATCGAGAGCAGGGAAGCAGTCCACGAAGAGACGTGCGTTGGCAGCCTAGTCACGCGCGTAGCCCACCAAGTCACCTGCTCCCACGTGGCGGTAACCGCGCACGTCATGGAACCTACAGAAATTATTGCGCTGGCTGTCTTTATAATGGCTTTTCGGACCAGTTTCCTTACAAACCACTATGTGGGGTAAGGCCGGGTCAGCTCGCTATGCATTGCCCAGAATCTGGCTGTGGCGTTATGGGCTAGGGTTTGCCACGGAGACCCTGAACCCCAAAGCCTAAACCTGTTGTGTGCAAAGGTTTGGGCTTGAGGTTTGGGGGTGTGGACTGGAGCAGACTCAGCTAGACTGCCTGTGCCCCAAGAATGTACCGCGAACCGGCCTACTGCTGGCTAGTAGGGAACAAAGGTACGAGATATAGGGACGCCCAATAGTCTTCATATCTACCCCTATGGTCCGCAAACGGAGGCTCGAGTTTGTTGGCTTCCTTGAAGGGGGGGCCCTTACAAACTCTATGAATGTTAGTGTTTTGTACGTACTGAGGCAACCGGCCACTAGTTGGTCCTGCAAAGACACTCAGGTCCCCAGATAAGATTCATATTGCGGCCTGGTCCCAAAAAGACACCCATTGACACCCTATTTTTTTGTTTACAATGGCCAAAAGCTCTGACAAAATCGACCTCATACTTTGAGGGGCGCGGGGTTTGGCATTACACTGTATCATTATCCCCTCAATAGTAAAAGTATACTTCTATTGTAACCCGAAAGCCCTAAACCGCTATAACCCTTCAAAAGTAGTTGACCTAACCCTAAACCATAAACCCTTGGTAATCTTAGGGTCCCACAACGTCAGACCAACCTAGGCCCTAGCGGTTGACACGCATATACTAGGGTTTGGGGGTTTGGCTTCATGGGGTTTGGGGGTTGGGGTTCATAGGGTTTAGGGTTAAGGTTCATGCAGACAAGGGTTTGGAGCTTGTAGGGTTTCAGGGCGTTTGGGTTCAAAGGGTTTAGGGGTTTAGGGTTCGTACGGTTGAGGGGTTTAGGGTTCGTACGGTTGAGGGGTTTAGGGTTCTAAGGGTTTAGGATTTAGGCTTTGGAGTTCAGACCATTTAGGGTTTAGGGTTTAGGGTTCCTGGATCCACAAAATCGTAAAACAAATCCTCTGTTGGCTCCTTTAGGGTTTGGGGCCATCATTTTACCTTTGGCGCCCAGGTAGGTATTCTAGTATTGTTATACAAAAGTCATGGGTTTTCCAACATCAACAAGACCAACCCAAAACAATTGCAAACCCTACGCCGCATAGATCCCCTGTATCCCCGTTCAAAGGTTCCATAAAGCGACGAAACCCTGAACCTTAAATCTAAACCTCAACCCTTAACAAGGACTTGGACCTTTCAGCTAGCCTGAATATAGCTCAGGAGCATTTTAGGGCTTACCGAATAGGGCTTAGGATTTCGGATTCAGGGTCTAAGGTGCCCTTGCCCCCAATAGCTTGTCCCGGGATCACTTTCATGCACAACGTGAGAGCTCAAAGGCAATTTTCTGAAACATGATCTTGTCGTCAGAAAAGAGAGCCAGTTCCCTAAGGGAAGTTGGCGATGATTCACGCTCCAATTCGAACCTTAAACCCTAAACCCTGAACCCTAACCGCAAAAACCCTACACCCAGAATCTGCCATGAACAATTCTGAGCCTCTGGTTGGAAGCGCTGCATACTTGGCGAAGAGCCCTCGCAACTCCTCACCACCAGATGCATTGTGCTTCGTAAGGTCTACGTGGCGCTTAGGACCCTTACTAGTGAAAAACCGACAGGGACCTATGATAGAAGTATAAGGGAATTGAAAATGGTTTAGGGTCTGAGATCCATGCTAAAATCCCAAGGATGGGTTAATAGGCTTTGGAGTTTAGGGTTGAGGGGCTTAAACAAGGGTTGAAGTTAAGGTTTGGGGCCTTTAGGGCTTAAAGGCGTAGCGTAGGCCCCTATCCCCACGAATAGTAACCACAAGGGAGAGCAGAATTATCGCCATTCTCAACGTCGCTGAGGTTATTGTCTAAACCCTAAGCCCTAAAACCCTAAACCCTAAAACACCCAACAACATGTTCTCATCCTTAACCCTAAACATTTATTGTCCCGTTCAACCCCAAACATTATCCCTTAAAACCCAAAGCATCCTTATCCCCTTGAAGGAGAAACCCTAAGCAGTATTCTGGCCCTAAACCCTAAACATCGATTTCCTCCAAAACCCTGAACGTCCCTAAACCGGTCCTCTACTTTGTCTTTGTCGATTTCTTGACTTCGGGTTCTTCCCTGTCCTGCGCATCGCCGTTAGGTTTGGAGACGGTACTGCACTCTAGGATTTAGAGTTTAATAGGGACACATGCATATATGAATGTATAGGGTTTAGGGCCCTAAGGGTCCATCTGCCCAATAATTAGGTACTCAAGATTGTGCTACTAGAAGTTATTGTAGTGCGGGTTTTGGTTAAGTGCATGATTATTAGGCGCATGGACGCTCAAGGTAATAGCTTGCTACATAATCCCTGCCTAGGCCCGATGCACACGCTCTCACATGTCCAGGCTGTAGACAAATGTGCAGTACTTCAGGTTGTCGAAACTAGTTGGGCCAGATGCCATGCAAACCCACCCTTCAGTGCGCACTGATGGCTCCACGAAGGCCATACTGTAAAAGCTGCCGCAACAAGGACAACTACTCAACTCAGAGTTCTTATGGTAATAGTATAACCTACCGCCCAAAAACCCTGTCTGAACTGTTCGGCCAACGGCTTGAAAGCTTCTCGTCGGGCAATGTGAAGAAAGGGACTTTGGTTACCCCGGCCCCTATGACCGGGACCCTCTTAGAGTCATGCGGGTGGCTGTCAATATTCTTTCTTCCAGGAATGGCGAATGCTGCAAAAATTACGGTGCCGCCTTATGACGAAAAAGATAAAGGAGAGCAGTAATTACTGACTCTTGTACCCTATGCAAAACCTCACAACACACACTAGTGCCTTCATTTTAGGACTCACGCGTCGGCTCCAGGAGCTCTATTCGTCCATTCTCCATCGGTTCCGCACAGGAGTGCGTAGACCGAAGTGTATCTTCAATGTCTGACCACCCTTGTAATGGGTGAGTGCATTCTCAGCTGGCCGTATGGGAATGTATGGTCCAGGATTTCACTGAGGATAGCCTGCGCCAGCTCTTCCATGCCGGCCATGTGTGGAACCAGATGTCTTAGCACTGCTTTATGTTTCAGATGGCAAAGTGATCACCGCGGGCCGTGTCCCTCTATATTTGCTAGCGCGATGCTAGCGCCAACCTAGCGCATATTCCGCCTCATGATTTAGATTTTTTTGGCTCGCTGGCAGTATGCATCTGGAGCAAACACTGCAACGCATCCGGGCATGTCACTCAATTGTCGCTCTCTGGGACTAGACAATGTTTGAGATTGGTCCTACAGGTGTGGATTTCCTCCTTTCGCCAAGCTATGCCCTTGATGCCAGCTACCCTACCCTACATGCCGAAAGGTTGACTTTTCGCACGCAAGCATCCTTAGCTAATACCATGTCATCTTTAGAGACCGTCACCACAGGCCTTGTGATCAAAGGAATACCTAGCGCCACGCTAGCGCTATCCTAGCGCCTACATGGGATGGGGGACGTATACGCATGGTGCCGCCTTGCAGCGAAGACTAAACTAGCAAGAGCGGAACCTCATATCGCACTTCTATCCAGGACCCTCCTTATACCCTTAATTGGGGCTATATGGTCCCTAATAGTGGGTACTTAGGCCTTAATAGAGGGTAGGAGGAGGGTCTAGGATCATATTTTACAGACATGGTATTTTGACGTCCGCCCAATGCGGTAGTCGTAGCGTTCTTACCTTGGGAGTTGGGCTCGCTAAACACCATGTGGGGGATTGTCAAAATTATGGTCCCTATGTGGGTCCCCTAAATTAGGCCCCGTATCATAATAGGGACCCAAAAAGGGACCATAATTTTGACAGTTCCCCATGTGCTGAATGTCGGCGGGCTTCTCACCAGGAGTTTGGCATTTTTCGGGGGGCGGGATCGTAAAACTCAGGATCCTTCATAACTGCCGGAGAGTCATGACAGGGTTTAGGGCTTATAGGGTTTAGGGCTCATAGGGTTTAGGGCTCATAGGGTTTAGGGCTTATAGGGTTTAGGGCTCATAGGGTCTAGGGCTGCTTTAGGGTATGTGGTCGTTTCCCTAAATAGGGGGATCCCAATATAGACCTCAAAATACTACGGTCCTTATATGGGGACCCCCAAAAAGGGTACCCCGCCTAGTTTTGAGACATGTTTGAAGACAGCCAATGTCCAAACAAATGCGACCCTAAAGCCTAGAGCCTATATAACTAAGCTTCTTGGAGAACACAGACTGCCATTGCGCCGGCATGCCATCATACGGACTATGGTCTACAGTCTCCCTTACGTAGATAGAATATGGCTTTGGGTATATATATACACCCCATATTCTATCTACTTAAGGAGGACTATAGAGTTTGAGGGCTACAGTGATAGGAGGATTCCTTGTAAGGGGTTATGCGGCGACTACTATACGGTTTCACTCCCCCTGTCTCTATGAAGCAGTTGTGAACCCCAAATTCCAAATCCTGAAAAAAAAACGTTGTAGGTTAGAGCCTTTAAACCCCAAACTCCAAAACATGTTCTGTAAGTTAAATGAACCCTTACTACACCCGAGGCGGAAGTAATGTTTTGCACGTGAAGACCTTGACAAAAGATTCATTCATATCCTTTGGGTTGAATCTTAATCCCCCCAATCCTGAAGAATGTTCTTTAGTTTAAATCCAGCACCCAAAACCCTAAACAAAGTGCAGAACATCACGTAAAACAACACGAACGCCCCGCACGCCAAAAACAAAGGCGAGCTCATGAAAACATAAACCCCCAAGCCGTGAAGAGAATTATATACCCTTGTGCGTAAACTCTGGATATCTTGCAGGTCCCATGTTCTTCTTCACTCCCCTAAACCCTAAACCCTATTCTTGATTGCCTGCTAACTGACGCAAGTCCACAGGCCTTGACGTTTGAGGGATTAGCTTTAATTACCTTTGGTTATCGTCCCCCTTAAGTATATAGAATATGGTTTTGGGTACATTATGTAAGATCTTCATATACTCCATATTCTATCTACTTAAGGGCGACTATAGTGAGGAATGGAGGAATTGATCCTTATACCAGTCCCCATATAACCCATTATAGTAGTTTCCATGTTCTTTTCCATTTCTTCATTCCCGGCTAACCAACGGTAGGTTTCATATCACCAAAGGCTGTAAAGAGACCTAAGGCCAACCCTATTGTCTTCTTCAACACGAAGGGGCCCCTTAGGGACCCTAAGTGCAAAGCAATTACGGGGAACCTATCCGGGATTTTACAACAACTCTCACATCCATAAATCCCCAACCCACAAGGGCCTACAACATCCACGCTAAACCCTAAAGCTAGCTAAAGGGCTCCTGGTGCTAGCCAGTCGAAGAGGTTGTACAGCAAGAACTCAGCAATCCTTGCAGTGGTCCCGCACCCACTGATGCTCACCATGAGGGGATACCACAATTCTAAAGTTAAAACCATGGGCCCCTAGTATGGGCCCTTAACCCTGATATCCTTATATACCTACTATATACCCTATATGCACCCTTAAGGGTCCCTAGAATCCCCCTAAGAAGGCCTAAGGGCCCATATTAGGGGCCCATACTTCTACCCTTTGAACAATGTCATCACCGGGTCTGTACATATTCTTTTTGTTTAGAGTTTAGGGTTTAGGGTCTCTACATATTCTTTTCTAAGTACCACTTTTCAGTGGATGGAGCGGTCCTTCTGGCAACCCTAAACCCTAAAACCTAAACTATGATCTTAGAAGGGCTCTTGGGTTTGGGATTTTGACCGAGGGCTTGCTCAGGGAATCCGAGTTTATGCTTTAGCGAGTTAGGCATGCTACTTGGAAGGTCAGGGGACTTCGTAAGTAGGTTGATAAGGGGGCATGACTGGGGTTAGTATATGGGTCGTGGGGGCTATTAACCTACTTACTACGTCCACCTCACCCTTCAACCCTAAACCCTAAATTAAACCCTAACCCCTAAACCCTAACCCCTATATATCCTGAACTCAAGGCTCTGAGCTCATAATTCGGGCATTCATGCGCGGTTTGGGCGTAAGTGCGTTGCCACATCATGGCAACATGTGCTCGGGCATGGTCACGCCTCACAATGGCTGCTCTTGAAGATGGACATTTGAGCTATAGTCTAAAATCCTAGTATCCCCCTTAATAACCCCTATAGTAGTCCCCTATATAATCCCCTCTATGGAATTTAGCCTATAGCTCATATATGGTCGGGCATGCGACCGCAGCAACTGGATGCTCTGCTGACTGTTTGAAGCTGCCGGCGGATCCCCCTCCCGCCCTACCCAGTTAGAAAAGCGAAAGAGAGAACACAAGCCGAGAACACTGGTTGTCCCTCAGTGGACGCATCATGTCACGCGCTTCGAGGAAAGAAGCTCAGAGAAAGATACACCCTAAGGGTCCAAGGACCCCAATAAAAGGGCTTTAGGGCCCAAATTCTATAAAATTTCTGGTATTTGGGCCCTAAAGCCCTGCTATTTGGGTTCTTGGACCCTTAGCGACAACCTTTGAACATGTCACGCATTCCGGGGCAACCAAAGATGCATCTGCCCAAATCCAAGCCCTAAACCCTACATACTTACCAATCTCTTAAAGGTCTGTTTGAGGCACCCTATACCATGATTTTATGAGGAACGTAGAGCAGTAAACTAGGGTTGAAGGCTAATTCGGGCGGCTTCAGGGTTTTAGGTCTTATTGTTAGGGTTTAGGGTTTAGCGGCCAAGTGCTTCTACACAGACTCCTGGGTGGATCTTCAACGTAGATCCCCTTTAAGGGTCTCCAACATCTCTATGACATAGGGTCCCATGTTGGGGGCTCTACTTTCTATAATCCCCCTTAAGCAGCTAGAATATGGGGTATATGGGGACCTTACTATAACATACCCACATCCATATTCTATCTACTTAAGGGGGCCTATAGATTTTTGCTAGCGGCGTGGGCCGTGACCG
>CAJNIZ010007798.1:0-14590 GCA_905231905.1 Symbiodinium pilosum
ACTAGTCTTGTTGCGCCTATCTATTGGTCTCGTGCCAGCCGCTGAAAACCCTCAAGGTTTCGCGTTTAGGCTTTCGTGCTTTCTCCGCCTCTGGGTCGGCGGACTGAGCCGGAGGCTCTTAAGTTTAGGGTCTGGAGTTCAGGGTTTAGGGTTTGGAGTTCAGGGTTTAGGGTTTGGAGTTTAGGGTTTAGAGTTGGGGGTTACAGGTTTCGCGGGGTGATCTCCTTCTTGCTCAGCGTATGTAGGGTTTGGGGTTTCGGGGGTGTAGAGCTCAGGCTTTAAAGTTTTGGGTTAAAAGGGTGCGGGTTTAGGTGTTGGGGCTTGGTGGCGACCCTATTTCTATCCATGTGCCCCTATTATGACCCTGTAAACCATGTATAAACCTTATAATGTCTAGAAATGCCGAACATCCACACTCTTCCTACCTTCACGAACCATGGCCATCAGCGAGAGGAGCTTCGGCGATTCCGCCTCCTTTGCTTCACTTTTTGGTTAGGTTGCAAGCTTTAGGGGCTTACGATTTGGGGCGTATACCGGGTTTCGGGCTTAAGGTTCAGAGCTTAGGGTTTCGGGTTAAGTGCTGAAGGTTCAGAGGTTCAGAGTTAAGGGTTTAGAATTTTGGGCTTAGGGCTTAGGGTTTAGGGCTTGTTTCAGGGTTTTGGGCTCCAGGTTCCGAGTTTAGGGAGCCCGTGGCTCAGGGCTTGGGCAAGGTCTTTGGACCTGTGGAATACAGGGTACTGGCAGCCTACAGGGGCCCTGAACCCTAAAGCCTAAACCGTAAATCCTGAACCCTAACCTTAAACCTTAAATCCTGAACCCTCAACCCTATACCCTAAGACCCTTTGTTGCATGCACCGCAGTCAAGCCCAGGGGCTGCTTTGAACTGCAGCAGCCTGAATTCTTACACCAAGATGCCGCCTTTTCCAGGGTTCAGGGTTTAGGATTCAGGGTTTAGGGTTTAGAGGGTCCGCAACAGCATTCCTCTTTTCCAAAATCCCCCAACCCTTAGCCTCAAACCCTAGAGCCTTAAACCCTAAGCCCTTCAACCCCCAACCCCTAAGCCCTTAAACACTATCTCCCCCTCACTCCCAGGACGAACCGATCCTCAACGGCCCCGGGCAAAGATGAAGCAGCTGTAGCGTAGCCAGCTCCATGCCTTCCTGTGGACCTCTGCAGCTTAGGCGCTTCAGGTTTTAGGGGTCCAGGGATACGGCCCCCAAAATGGAGAAGCAGATGAGAAACCAAATGGTAAGTGGAAAGAAATGGGGATTCTGTAGCGCCTTGCTTTGGCAATATGGTGGGCGCTGCACACTAAACTCAGACAAGAGCACAAGGACACAGCGACAGTGTGAGCCCAGCATCTTGCAATGCCCTGACAGCTAAACCGGCCGAAAATATTCTGAAGCCCCGCCTTTCCCCACCTGGAGGTTCAAGTAAGGGTTTATAGGCTTGGGGTTTAAAGTTCGGGGCGAAGGGTTTAGGGTAAATAGCACCTGCACTGGGCCAAAGACTCCATGAGTAGTACCTACTTTTTGGGGGGATTTGAGTATGTAAATAAAGCTCGCATTGGGATGTGAAGTCTATAAGTACTACCCACCTTGGGCTATTTGGATCAATAGGGCGACGTTAAGAGCCTGAACCCTACACCCTACACTCTGAACCCTAAAGCCCTAAACCCTCTACAGACCTGGGGGCCGGACATGGCCCTCGTTGGGTAGAGGATTCTGGAGATGGAGAGAGAGTGGCTGCGGCAGGTCGGGCTTTGGGCGTCAGATAGTTTCTGGTCCTAAACCCCTACACTAAGCCCTAAACCCCGACCCTAAACCCTAAAACCTAAACCCTAAACTCCAACCCTAAACCCTTAACCTGAACCCTGAGGTTACAGAGTCTTGGGCTGAGCCTGTTGCAGTTCCAAAGCCGGATCCTCGACCGGCATGGGTTCTATGGACAATTATAGAGAGTCTAGGGCTTAGGGCTTAAGGTTTCAGGTTTAGGGGGGCAATTATGGAGGGTTGGGGGTTTAGGGCTTAAGGTTTCGGGTTTAGGGATACAATTATGGAGAGTTGAGGGTCTAGGGCTCAAGGTTCAGGTTTTGGGGGGACAATTATGGAGGGTACGGCACTACTATGATAGGGATCCGTTCTCTAAACCCTGAACCCTCCACCCTAAATCACCCTGAACCCTGAACCCTAAATCACCTCAGTGTTTGCTATGGCCATTTATGACCAGTCCCACCGTTTACTATTGTGCGAACCCTAACATAAGGATCCGTATTAACCTCTATGTTTTGGGAAAGCCCCAAAGGCTAGAGTTTAGGGGTTGAGGGAAGAATCCGCACTCAACCCAATATTCTGGGAGAACGCATATGAATTCATGGAAAGTTCTTGCAAGAAGTGAGAAGGCATACCCAGAACCCTAAACCCCCACCCTAGACTGAAAGACCCTAAGACATCATGCCCTGATACCCTCAGCCCTAGATGCCGGATGGTGCACGCCCCCTCTTGAGGAAGGTAATAGGAATGCTGCTGAGAATAAGGAAAGCAATGAGACTAAAAACAGAAATATGAGTAGTAGTAATATCAATAATACTCATAGTCATCATAACACTAGAGCTATGACCTAAACCCTAAACGCTAAAACGTAAAACCCTAAACCCAGAAACCCTAAACCCCCGTCTTGGCAGAAGGGGGCTATGGCCTGCTTTCCTCCAGTGCTGTTCTAGAAGCATCCTGACTGGGCTCTGCAGATCTTGCACCACCTTCGATGCTGGTTTTGGGTTTTGGGTTTAGGGCTCAGGGCTTGGGATTTCGGGTTTGTATTTCGGATTTCGGGTTTGTATAATTTGTAGTAAGGTTGATAAGGGTTGCCTGGGGTGTTGGGGGTTGAGGGCTCGAGAAGGGGGTAAGGTTTTTGAACTACACTTTCTGATTGAAGAATTCAAGGTGCTTGGGGCGCTTACGTAAGTTGGGGGGCTCCATCTGCATGAAGCCCTGAACTCTAGGCGGGGGTTCATGAATTTGCGGTGCTCTCCTTCCCTTTCAAAGTGCCTGGCAAAACTACAAGTTCATATTCCTATGAAATTGAGCACAAAATACAGAATCACAAAAACAGTTTGCAATAATGACCCCATTCAGGGCTTCAAAGCCTAAACCCCGAAACCCTAAACGCTAAACCCATGCCATAAGGAGCTGGAAGCCCAAATGAGGAGTGTTTTTTGGTGGTTGAACCTAGTAAGACTATATTCCTTATATAAAATACTATATACCCCAAAAGGAGGATATAATCTTACTCCATATTGGGTACCATTGTATCCCCAAATAAAATCCTACTCAAATGCCTAGGGGAGGTTTGTCTGGGGGATAGAAGTGGCGGAACCCTGAACCCCAAACCCCTGACTAGACATCAACACCCCCCAACCCAAAAGGGATCCTCTTGCGCGCTTGCAGATTGCACTTGCCCAGGCACTTTTCCCACGCCATTGTGGTATGAGCAGTAGTCAGAGGTCCCTTTCCTTGTGGCCGGTGATGCATGTTGTCGGTTTATGGCTTAAACCCTAAACTCTAAAACCCTAAACCCCAAACCCTAAACCGTAAACTGAAGCTTGGGAGTTTCCCCAAATAGAGTTCTCCTTACATACTTCTAAGCACTACATATTCTATAGCCTAACGGGAAGGACCCGCAAGCCCAATAAACTGCTAGAGATGTGTGCAATTTATGTTCCAGTTGCGTTTCCATTTGATTGTCAATTTTTGGGGCCCCGTACCCTATCCCAAATACCACCTCTGTATAAGCCCCAATAAAAACCCTACACCCTACACCCTCTTATGTTCGCGTTCTTTGCACTGCATGAGTCCGTGCAAAATGCTGGACACATATAAAGCAACTAAACTCTAAACCCTAGCCCCTATATCCTAAACCCTAAACCCTAACCTCTAAAAACAAGTTCAACATGAATCCCGTTTTGAGTTCCCGACCATGTCACGTGGAGCTGGAACTCTTCGTGCAGAAGCGTGGCAATGGCAGAGATTGGCTCTCCCATTACCTGAGTTCTGCTGGGTTTAGGGTTTAGGGCTTGGGGTTTAGGGTCTGGGGCTTTTAGTTTAGGGTGAAGGGCTTAAGGTCTGAGGCTGCAGGGTGTAGGGCGTTAGGATTTGGGGCTCTAGAGACGAACTGGGTACTTCTATACTGCTTACATGGGGTCTCCGAGAATTTTATCCTAGATGATCCGCTTCCCCCAATCACCGTTCCAATCCCGGGGAATTGTAGAAGCCAAAACTGCAAACACCAAATCATCGCGACAGAGCTGTTCTAGGTGGTTGAACCACGTCAGTTTTTGTAGTTGTGCTAACTTTCAACAACCACTTAGTGTATACTCATAACTACCCTAAACCCTAAACCCTAAACTCATACATTCTTGATCTTGGGATTCACCCTCAAGATGCAACCCAAGCTCTAAAACCTAAACCCTACACTGTAAAAACGAAATCCAAACCAGAACCCTTAACCCAATACTCCATGATGTGAAATGTCCTCACAGGCACGGGCCTTTGGGTCCAGGACTTGGGTTGGTTAAGTTCAGGGTCGATGGTTTAGGGTTTAGAAAGTTTAGGGTTAAATTTAAGGTTAAAGTGAGGTTGAGGTTTGTGCATTTAGGGTTTAGGGCTTGCGCAGCTGAAAGACGTAGCTAAGAGAATAATTGCAGAGAGAATGAAGCTATGCTTGCGGCAGGATTTTTTTGAGAAGCACGGCAAAAAAAACACTTCACAACAGGGGGCGCTGCCTGTGAGCACACTTACAACTAACCATGAAACTCATATTATCGGATGCTTTCCTTGTTATGTGCGCCCACAACACACCCTAACTGTTTAGAAGCCCCCAAACATGACCTCATGATTATAAATTCGAAAAAGGAAATCACCATACCATATATATAAACCCTGAACCCTGAAAGTGAAAATTGTCTAACATCCCGCAGGCTCACTCCCTAAACCCTTAACCCTAAACCGCTCTTCAAAGTTGTAAAGCCAAGTCAGACTCAGGACCCATCATGGAGCCTCATAGTTTTTAGTTTAGGATTCGGGGTTTAGGCTTAGGGTTTAGGGTTTAGGGTTTGGGGCTTAGGCTACAACATTTAAGGCTCGGAATTCAGCTCTTAGAATTTAGTGTTTAGGGCTCAGGCTTCAGTGTCTTGGGTTTTGAGTTCAGGGATAGCCGTGTACTAAGCCACAAAGTCTTCTTTGGATAGGTCTTACCTTTTTGCGTTTAGCTGTTGAGCCGCACCAGGAATATGAGCCTAAGATTTCCATCAATCCTAATCCAAGCTATGGGCAAGCCTACCTGAGCCCTCTCTCAGTTAGAGAAAAGGGCTGTCCTCACATGTTGAGATGGAAGAGTAAACCAAGATTCTAAAATATTCCCGCGGGGAGCACCGAACCCTAAGCCCTAGACCCTAAGCCCCTAAACCCCCAAACCCCTAAACCCGTAACCCCTAAACCCCTAAACCCGCAAACCCTAAACCCAACCATCAAATCAGCCCATAGTTGCTGAGCAGTGCGTGCCAAATACCCACAGCTTCAGAGCCTGCGCAGTGCGCGCATGAGCCACTTAGGGCTCAGGGTTTACTTTTTAGGGTTTAAGGTTTGGGGTTTACAGTTTAGGGTTGAGGGTTGGGGGTTTAGGGTTTTGGGTCTGGGGGTTAGGATTCAAGGTTTCCGGATTATCTAGCGGTATATGGGATATGATAGGCAAAGAGGGCCCAATGATGGAGAATCAAATGGAAAAGAACATGAAGCATAACATGGACACTGGAGATTATGTAGGGCGCAAGAGGATTTGGGTAATCCTATCTCCTCAAAATTAGGACCCTAAAGAATCATGTGATAGCTGCAAGAAGATGGGACGGACATGCTGGTCGGACGAGGGTTTGTGGTTAAGGTTGGCTACTGCCCCCCAACCCACCAACAGTCTGTAACGGAGTTACATTACGCGGGCGATATATTCATGCTGAAGATATTCTCCGGCAGTTACTGAGCGTGGCAGTATCAAAGGGTTTTACATAAGCTTTAAGGATTTTAGGATGTTGCTTGGGCCGTATGATTTGGGTTCTAGTGATAACACCCTAAACCCCAAATCCTACACCCTACACACCCTAAACCCTGAACACCCTAAACCCTGAAGACCCTAAACCCTGAACACCCTAAACCCTGAAGACCCTAAACCCTGAACACCCTGAACCCCCTAAACCCTAAACCCCCTAAACCCTAAACCCCCTAAACCCTAAACCCCCTTAACCCTATGTCCTGTCTTCGGTCTGTCTAACTTGATTTCAAACAGAGATTCTGCCCGGGTGTCCGTACCGAGGAGGACGTCGAGAACTTCCAAAACTCATAGCAGCCCCAAAGACCTTAAAACTAAGGTTTAGGGTTTAGGGTTTAGGATAGCCCTAACCCCTAGTTAACGGTTGGAAGCTGGCTCTTAGGAATATACACAACAGAAATCAAAAATGCGGGATTCCCGAAACTCGTTGTACTAAGGATTCTGGTTTATGAGGGTCGAATGGTTTATGATGGAAACTACCGAGTTATGTCAGGGAACCTCTAGTAAAACCCAAACTATGTCAAACCTGGAACTAGGGTGGGTTTGGAGGCCCTATGAAACTTAATCATTTTGGCTGTACGACAATTATATACGGATTCAGGGAAACAGAAATTCAAAAAATGCGGTCAGACACCAAAGCCTAATCCTCAAACCCTAAACCCGAATTAAACCTCAAACCCCAAACCCTAAATAACCCCATTATGATAATTTCCACTTTCTTTTCAAGTCTCCCAATTTAGGGTCATAGTACGACCCCACACCCTAAAGCCCAAACCCAAAACCGTGTTGACACCAAAACCCTACACCCTAAGCCCTAAACCCTTGGAGACCGCGGGCTCTCACGTTGGCCTGTGCCCGGGGCGCAGGTGGCTGTGGAGGTAGCCTGCACTCAAAGTTAGGGTTGAGGGTTCTTCGGGGTTGTGTACCTTGGGACCATAGGGCTTATGAACGGATAAGGGAAAATAAAATGGAAACTACTACTTAAGAATTAGGGTTTAGGGTTTGGGGTTCCTGATGTTGGGCTTGAACCCTAAACCCTAAACCCTAAACCCTAGACCCTAAACCCACTTGGGGCTTTTATCTTCCTTCCGGAGTTGGGACGTTTTGCGGTCCTGTTAGGACCTTCGGAGGCTGCGTAGCTCCGCGCTACCTAAACCCTAAACCTTAAACCCCAAATCCTAAATAGCGGTTAAGGGTTTAGGGTTTAGGGTTTAGGGTTTATGATTTAGGGTTTAGGGTTTAGGGGAGTTTCCCGAAATTATGGGTACCTTTTTGGAGGCTTGGAGGTCCCCATAATTAGGATTATAGTATATTGGGGTCTATATTGGGGTCCCCTTAGTTTGGGAAACTACCAAATAGCAGTGTCCATTTTATCTTCCATTATCCCTACATAGCCTCCATATATAATCCCAATATATACAACTAGAAACTTAAACATGGATCCCTGTAGTCCCTCTTTTCAATACAATCCCTGAGAACAGTGCCGCTGCTAACTCATGCCCTCATTGCTTACTAAACACCAGGGAATGTACCCTCAACACAAAAGGCATATGATTAGCGGCAGCTCTCTGACTCACTCGTCATCCCACATAGACCCTAAACCCTACATCGCCGTTTCCATTTTCTTTTTTCCATTATCCCACTATAGCCCCAATATAACCCTACTACTACCCTAATATAACCCCTACTATTACCCTAATATAACCCCAACACAACCCTACCATTCCCGTAATATAACCCCAATATAACCCTACTATTACCCTAATAGAATTCCAATATAACCCTACTATTACCCTAATATAATGCCAATATAACCCTACTATTACCCTAATCTAACCCCAATATAGCAAACCCTAAACCCTAAACCCAAACCAGTGACTCAGCTCATACCCCGCAGCCTCCAGGTTGAAACGAAGGAGAGGCTCTGTTTGGCAGCAAGCACCGCCGTTTGCCTCTTGACTTGCAAAGGTTAGGATTTAGGATTAAGGGCTTAGGATTTAGGGTTTAGGATTTAGGGTTTAGGGCTTAGGGCTTAGGATATAGGGCTTAGGATTCAGGATTTGGGTTTTAGGGTTGCATTTCTTTCGGGCTTCCAAAGCCAGAAAGCAGTCTTGGGGCACTAAAGTCCTCAGGAAAACAGAAATCTTGAACCCTGAATTCTGAAGCCAATGCCCTACTGTGTAAGTCATTTCTTTTCTGCTCATCGGCTCCGGCAATGCCAAAAGTGTCCCTTGAGATGTGAACTCTCGAGCTGAAAACCTCAGCTCCCTAAACATACCCGGAACCCAACCACCAAGCTAAGAGTTTGAAACCTCAGCCCTGCGTCGGAAGCCTTCCTCGAACCCAACTTCACACCTAACATCCCCACACCCTAGCCTTAACACCCACCCTCTTTAACGTCCGGGTACTGTACGGACTGATTGACTTGGGCGAGGATCCATTGATACTTCATACTCCGGCATACGTGGCGATCATGAGCGGAGAGTTTCCCGAAGTATGATGATGCAGGCGTAAACCCTAAAGCCCAAACCCTGTGAACTTTGGAGCCGACATCCTAAACTAAACAGCCACCTGATAAGCCCTAAATTCACAGTCCCCAATTCCTAAGCCACAAATCCGAAATTGAAAAGCCCTAATCCCAGGTCCAAATCCCAAACCCCAAATTCGAAACTCTTAACCCCAAACTCGAAATCCTAGACCATCTAAAACCTTGCCCCCACTCAGCAACGGCTGGATAACATTTATAATATACTTATATATAGCCTTTAATGTTCCCCCTATGATAGACTGTTACTGGTTGGGGGCTATACCCAATATAAACCCTTAACCCTAATCCCAAAATCCTAAGCCCTAGTCCAAAAACCCTAAATCCTCAGGACGAGACAAACATTGCCTCTACTTTACGGCCCCATTCCCCAAATTTCCTCAATTCCAAAACTTCAAAATCAAAATCCGCCCCCGAACCCTAAGTGATGTAAATAAACCCTAAACCCTAAACCCTAAACCCCACACCCTAAACCTAAATCCTAAACCCTTCACCCCAAACCCCCAATCCCTAAACCCCACATTAAACCCAACCCGAAACCCTGGCCAGCTCGGGCTCTCGGGATGCCAAGGCTTCCGGGGAGGCCGCAGGGTCTCGTGGAGGGCCTGAGGAAATCTTTAGGAGCCATAGTCGGTTTAGGGTTTAGGGTTCAGGGTTTAGGGATTTAGGGTTTAGGGTTTAGGGTTAAGAGCTATAGTCTAAACTCCTAGTATCCCCGTTAAGAAGCCCGATAGTAGTCCCCTTCATAATCCCCTATATAACCCCTTTAAGGAGTTTAGACTATAGCTCATATGAGCTAGTATCTAACATAGGGCTTGGGGTATAGGGTTTAGGGTATAGGATATAGAGTTAGGGTTTAGGGTATTGGGTATACTGTTTAGGGTTCAGGGTTTAAGGTATGGGGTTTAGGGTTTAGGGTTTGGGGTTCTATAGGCTAGGGGCTACTTAGGGTTTAGGCTAATTTCGGGTTTACGGGCTTAGGGGTCAGGATTTGGGGTGATGAACGGTGTAGTGGTTTAGGGTAGTTTCGGGCTTAGGGGTTCAGGCATCCACCCAGTAGCAGCATCGGGTACCACAATTGGTGCCTCTACTTTCTGGCACCCTCCTTAACCCTAAACCCCCAGACTCAGACGCCCTAACTCTAAACACTACACCCTGAAAAAACCCAAAACAATAGAACCCTGAACTCTACACCCTTAACTTGCCTTAATCCCCGAAAATCCAAGAAAAATTTCCAAGTTTGCCTACCACTACCACTACCACCACTACCACTGCCGTAAAGCCCAAAAACCTACGTAAACATGTGTAGCGGGCAACAACCCCAACAAGCCCCACAAAACGCATAAACCCTAAACCAAGTAAACCCTAAACCCCTAAACCCTAAATCCTAAACCCCTAAACCCTTAAACCCTAAACCCTTAGCCCCTAAACCTTAAACCCCTAAAACCCTGAACCGTTGCACCTCGGAAGCATTTTCCGACCAACTGACCTCGGCTTCCAAATCACTCTACCTGGACCCCAAAAGTATGCAAAATAATGGCCTTTATGGCTGTTATTATGAGTTTAGGGCTATTATTTTACATACTTTTGGGGTCCAGGTAAGGGCTTAGGGTTTAGGGGATTAGGGTTTAAGGGCTCAAGGATTTAGAGGTTTAGAGGCTTAGGGGTAGGCTTCTCAAAGTGGGGGCTGCCCTCGGAACCCTAGGGATATGTACTGGTTAGGGATTGAAGGATGATAGAGGTCCCCCTAGCAGTTTGGGGAGGCTGCTTGGAGGTCCATGGATCGCTATAATTCAGAAATCCTTCAGTGGGCCCCATTCCTGAGGACCCAGTGAAGGACATATAAGGCTTCCATAACTGAATGCCCGAAAAGGCCAGATTTCAAGCTTTGCTTCCAGGATTAAGGGTAAACAGGATAGGGACATTGCCAGCATTGGTCTCTCCAATACCACTTCTAAAATCCGATATCCTGCACTGGAGGGAAGGTAGCTTGCTCTGTTTCCGATCCAAGCGGATGCTCGCAGCACAGCCGGCAAGCATCACTTTGCGCCAAGTTGCAAAAGCAGCTCCATAGACCTGAATGCAGACCCCTGATTAAGAAACCCCTCCTTTTAAGGGCCTTGATTTTAGGATCCCTACTAGCAACTCCATGAAGGGGAAGGGGGTTCATTAATCACGGGTTTGGGTTAGCTGGCTCTCCGAGCCAGTCATGGATTGGACACTTGCTGGTAAGATGTCACGTGCATCTCCCAAAGGGCTAGACGTGAGGGTGAGAAAGGCCAGGCTACTATTTACTGAGGAATTTGATTTAAGTTGTCAATAAAAGAAAAGCATCTTATCTACTACACATCCATGTTCTGGACACTCGATTTAAGTTTTTATTACCCGGATGAATCACGAAGAACGGAATGGCGTCTTGGAAGTTCAGCTACCTTATGCTGTGCCCAACAGGGGGTATCAAGATCTAGAAATGGTTAGCTACACCCTAACCCCTGAACCCTAAGAGTTCAGGGATTTCGTCAACCCAAGACACTCAAGGGCTTAGGGCTTATGTTTTGAGGTTCTGAACTTCCAATGCTGTGTGATGGGCTTAGGGTGTAAGGTCTAGAGTTTAGAAAGGCTGGATAGTTTAACGGATGAGTTGATCCGTCGCTGGGCTTTTGGGTTTAAAGCCTCTGCCCTTGGCTTCATTATGGAGATCTTGTTGGGCTTGGTCCGCTAGTGTAAACTGAGGATGCGGGGTTCTAATCTGGAGGGGATGGCATGTAGGGCTTCATGCTTCTGAAGATATGGGTTCCCGTAAGACCCCTAGAATGCAGAGCTTCGGCGACATACCCAAAATTTCGGATCCAACCTCTGGGTACTGTGAACCCCTGAACCCAAACAAGGAAGACAAACTCCAAAGCCATCCTCATTTCAATTGCGCATCCTCCCGCGAGAAAAAGGAAGCGAACAACTGCTAGTCCAGGGCGGTACCGACCTGTAATCCCCTTTAGGCACACGAAAAACTGTTGTGCTAAACCCCAATTAAACCCCAAACCCTAAAGACTTCTACAAAACAGTGAAGACTGACAGAAGTTCCCAGAAGGAACTAAACCCTAAACGCTAAACCCTAAACCCTAAACCCTAGAGTGACTGATGCACCAAACTGAAGCCCGTCATCTGAAGTCGCAGCAGCTCTGCCACTGCAAAGGCAGATCAGAGGTTGGGGTTTAGGGTTTAGGGTTCGTGCAGGCAAGTTAGGTTAGCACGAGGAGACACAGACTTCGGGGAACTCAACAACAGACGAGCGAGAGCCCTGGCGTACTAGCGGTCAGTGGAGAATGGAATGGATCCTCATAGTAATCGTCCGTAGAAGTACTTTAATAAGCCTTACAGTCCAGTCTTTCATTCCCTGACAAACGTCAAACCCTAAACCCCCAATCAAACCCTGAACCCCAAATCAAACGCTAAACAATAAAGCCATGAATCCTAGATCAACACCTAAACCTCAAATCAAACCCTAAACCCCAAATCAAACCCTAAACCCTAAACCCTCAACAACCCCAAGCACAACAAAGCTATCGGATATCGCTGCCGAGCAACGTCCATGAGGTTGGCAACGTCCGCCAGCTTCACATGCCAGTCTGCCGAGTCCTGGGTTCAGGGTTTAGGGGGCTTAGGGTTTAGGGGGTTCAGGGGGCGTAGGCGAAGGGGTTTAGGCGGGTTGAGGGGGTTTTGGGGTTTAGGGAGTTTGGGGCAATGAGGGGGTTTAGGTTTCGGGTTTAGGGAGTTTAGGGCATTGAGGGGGTTTAGGATTAGGGTTCAGGGTTGGGGCAAGTAGGGGATTTAGGGTTTTATGTGAGATTTACCTGAATCCTCCAATGTAATTCCTTTTGGATGTGTTGTCCTTTTTCACGAGGAATCTTCTTAAGACGCCCAAAAACGGTACTAGAGAATCTGATTAGGGTTTCTCCACATCTGCAAACCCTGAACCTTAAACCAGGTACTACAGGGTCTATGTGGGCTGTAATCAAAACTCCTAGTATCCCTTCATAAGCACTGAAGTACTCCCCTATAAAGTCCTCTGTTTAACCCCGTTTAAGGAGTTTAGACTACAGCTTACATGTGCTCTCACGAAACATCTGAAAAACTCAAGCCAAAAGCCTGAGGCTGAGGGCTTTAGGGCTTAGTTTTTTTTTGCCCCCTCAGACTTTTCATGCGGGCTTAGGGTTTAGGACATAGGATTTTGGTATGAGGGTTTAGGGTTTAGGATATACGGTGGTTTATGTTTGAGGGCTTAGGGTTTAAGAGTCCGGGTTAGCATTTCTACCCCGACTACACCCCAAAAATCTTATACCCTGATCCATAGCTGGGTTTGTCTGAAACTGGTGGTCTGCGCCCTAGGTTCCTCCTGGCAAAATGGCTTGAAAGATAATCAAAAACAATTGATAAAAATTGGGACCCCCAATTCTGGTGTCTTCTAGGAGTCATATGGGTGGTTGTCAAAATTATGGTCCCTTTTTGGATGCCTATTATAATACGGCACCTAATATTTCGGGTACCAAAAAAGGGACCATAATTTTGACATCCACCCATATGATAGTAAATAGGATCCTTCATGGGGGGGGTTGGAGTAGCCAAATTCCCTTTATTTTCATGCCTAAGGTCCAGAAATTCCAGCATTTTCTGCGGGTGCTGAAAGAAGAAGCGGAGCATCTTCGCGAAGAAGAATGCTGCCTCAGATGCACCAGTCCCGTTATAGTTGAAATCCTAACAAAAGTATGTACAAAGTATGAGTGCTGAATATAAATAACAATAATCATAGCTAGAAAAACCATGTTGTAATAACCACAACCAGAATAGCAGCAATAATAACAGTAATGGTAAGAATCATCCAAGGCAGGGGTAACAAGGACTCTCACGAAGTCTTGCCGGGTAGCCGCTGACTACTTGCCCTTTTAAGCCTAGCGGGTCAGTTTCCATCTAGGTAGGTACATCACGAAACAGTACTGATATCTAAGCTACTTATAGGGGAGCATAGGATATCACCTGGTTAAGGGTCTAGGGCTCAGGGTTGAGGATCCTTCCCTAGCCCTACACCCCGTACATCCCTGAGCGCCACAAGGTGGGTAACCCCTATATTAGGACCTCGTTATAATCCTATGATCGTTATAGTTATAGGGTACTAAAGCCCCCGTATTATATGCTCTAAAGTCCATGTCTTAACATCTCCCAGCAAACCCTTGAACCTAGGATGCCAAGGCCCACCAGAATTGACCCAGCCTCCCCAAACTAGCATGGAACCCCAGACAAATCCCTTGCAAAAGGACAACAGTCTTTGTACTGACCCTTTGGGGGGGTCCATGGGATCACCGTAGTTCAAGGGCTATGTGTGGCAAAGCACTGCGGCCTTGTTAGACCTAGTCTGAGTAGACCTAGACTTCCTTCAAAACAAGAGGTATCTCGGGTGTGTTTATGGCTCTTTGGGGGGTTTGGGATAAGTCCACCGCGGCGCGTTTTGTATCCAGCTGTCCTGATGCCGCGCATACCTTGGGCTCAGCGACTCAGCGGATGGCACGGCCGCAAAAAAAAAGAGTTCAGGGTTTTGGGTGTACAATCCTTTTGATAAGGACCTCAACCCTAAACCTCTCTTACCTTGTGAATTTGACGCAGATACTGGGCCTTGGCCCACCTCCTTATTGGGCATTAGCCCGCCTGCTTACTGGGCATTGGCCCACCTGCTTGCTGGGCATTGGCGGGGCTTTGAAATTCGGGCTTTAGGGTTCGGACTTCGGTTTCGGACTTTCGGGTTTGGGTGTTAGGGTTCGAGCGTTCCGGCTCTAAATGATACAGGGGAACGTCTGGTGGAAGGGCGTCGTTTCATGCATAAGTTGAAAATTTTGAAGGTGATATATTTTCTGGGTATGTTTCTACGACTTAAGACAACTGCTCTTGGAATGAATGCTT
>CAJNIZ010007799.1:1664-15586 GCA_905231905.1 Symbiodinium pilosum
CGCAGGTGTGGGCTTGGACCAAAGGGGCTACTCCCATGACCAAGAGGTCACCTGCTTCCACGGAGAAGTCTGATGCGGTGCTGCATGCTGAGAGGCCGCTGCACCAGCAGAGCTTGTAAGTCCCCGCGGCAGATGTGACAACCCCTGTTGATGCAAATGTTGCTGCACCAGAGAGATGCTGCCAGGCACCCAGGTCCGTCAACTTCCATACACGCGCATTTTCCACGGCGCACGTGTGGAGAACCAGGACCTGACTTGCATCAGATAGGTGCTGGCCGTCGAGTTCAATCGTGCAGGATGTCCCTGCGATGCAAGTGTTGAACACCTTTTTCGGGCCAACAACGGTCAACTGGCCAGCGTCAACAGAAAAGTCCTGCATGAAGCTGCAACCGCAGCCTCGTGCGCACCAGCAGAGGCGATAGCGCCCACCCTGTGCTGTCAAAACGTCTGCCTGGTATGGGCTCAGAGAGACCGGACCCCAAACCAAGTTGCTTGGGAAGGAGAGGAAATCAACAGCGCAGGTATCAGCTAGCAATACGGTGTCTGGCTGCAAGGCATCGAATCCAAGTTGGCTGCCAGAGCTTGCAAGTGCCCAACTCGAAAGAATTCCATCAGACAGGCTGGCTGCATTGCCTATGATGCCACTCGCACCAGCATTTAGAGCTATTGCCGTCCAGCCATTTCGACCAAGAAACTCCGCTTCATACAGATGAAGCGATGCATCTGATTGCAATGATACCAACCAACGGGAGGCAGTGACAGCTGGCATCCAAGAGCAAGCATACCACAGCAGACCATCCCCTGCAGAGACGAAAGAAGCTGTGCTCAACATACTGCAGGATCCTGCCAAGTCGGCTTCACTCACGTTGAAGGTTTGAAGGCTGGTGTAATACACGTCCAGAGATGAGAGGCCGGCAGATACCGCATTGGATGGATCGAGGGCAAGGCGAAAGGCCGTTACGGCCTCCACAACATGCGGGTTCATGTCGAAGCCGTCAAGCGCAACGTTGCAAGTATAGCCTGCTACGCAAGTCCTGTCCTGGGCGAGAGGGCTGGGACCTCGCAACGAAAGGGACCCAATCTCCACAGAGAAGTCTTTGGAACTGGCGCAGGAGAAGCCTGCAGCACACCAGCACAGCCTGTAAAAGCCTCCTGGGCCGGTGAGAGGAATGGAGAAACCCCAGTTGGCTGCGCTACCGCTTGCTGCAACAGTAACTGCCAAGCCATGCTGCGGGATGCCCTGAAACCTGTCGCTGGGAAAACTGCCGCAGGTGTCCAGTATGGTGAGAGAGTCACTCGAGGAAAGATGCTGGCCAAGCAGTCCATCCACAGAGCAAGCTTGCCCACTCACACAAGTTAAGTCCACGATGCTTGAAGGTCCCATTACAAGAAGTTCACCGAAGTCCACCTGAGAGCCTGTGACCCTTCTACAGTCCACTGTCTGATTCTGCGTGCTGTTCAAGGCTCCTATGGACCCGCACCAGCACATGCGGTAACCCCCACCGAACAAAGTCACCCCATCCAGAATCCAAGCCTTACTCTGGGCACCCATAGTCTCTTGCGAAGCATTGCTAAAGTTGCCAAGCGCTACCCCGCTCTCAGTCGCAGCCCGTACATCGGAAATGCCAACGCCCCGGGGCACGTTGCACGTCTGCAGGATCATAAGATGGCTCGCATCCAGATTTCCGTAGCTCTCGATACCGTCCAGTCTGCATATTTGTCCTGCCACACATGTTCGGTGCTGCTGTAAGGGAGCAACGCCAAGCAAGAAAACTGCGCCCACATCCACCTTCTCATGGCAAGCATCTAGACCACACCAGCAGAGTCGGTATGACCCTCCTGCAGCTTTGATCTCGTCAAACCACAAGGCCGCACTGCTGTTTCTCGTCTCAATCTTTCCTATTTCAGCAGCCAAGCCTGAGCAAGTGTCAAGAATCTGCAAGTTGTAGTCCACACTGGTGATCCCAAGCCCTTGAAGGGCGCTGCTGCAAATGGCACCGGCAACACAAGTCCGCACATGGTCTCGGTAAGGGCCGAGCACGGTCAAAGCCCCAACGTCCACCACAAAATCCTCTTGCAGGTAGCAACCACCAAGGGTCTCCCATGAAAAGGAGGGCAAACCTGTTGCAAACGCTCGGCTGGGTGGAGTGCACCAGCAAATACGGTATGAGCCACCCCCAGCCGAGAGAATAAATGAGGAATTTCCGAGCGTTAGAGCTGGAATCCCTGCAACGATGCCCTCGTTGGAGCCGCAGTCCTTCATCACCATCAGGCCATCTTCGGGTGACAGCAGATTCCCCATAAAACTTCCTAGAGCACATGCCGCTCCGCTGATGCAAGTTTTGTCCTGCTGGAACGGTGATGGCCCCACAACTGTTACAATTCCTGCCTCATACCTGAAATCGGCAGGTGCCATGCAATCCACATCTGACAGAGGGCGGCACCAACAGAGGCGATACTCTCCGCCTGCAGCGGTTACGGCAGTCCGTGAGCTGTTGCCATCCCACCGGAGGGTGCCAGTCAGGATGTCAAAGACTGCAAAAGCAGAGTTGGGAAACCGTCCTGGTGTGGCGGCTGTGCCACACGTAACAAGCACCACAAAAGCATCCGATGCAGAGAAGTCCAGACCGAGCAAACCATCTGCCAGGCAAGGCAGGCCACTCACGCAGGTGTGTCTGTTTGATGGCAAGGGGCCAAGGATCGTCAGCTCCCCAACATCAACCGCATACTGCAGCAGGGTCTGGCATCCTCCCAGACACCAGCACAGCCTCCAACTCCCAACAGCACCTTTCTCAAGAACCTCTAGGCCAGTGATGTTGCTGTTCATGCGCGCTGGAGCAACTGCCCTTTCCGCTCCACATGTGTCCAACGCAATCGCTTCCCCTGCGCCAGCAACCCCAAAAGTCCAAGATGATGGACATGCCCTGCCTGCCACGCAAGTAGCTGCCTGATTCAGAGGCGAGACTCCCAGAAGAACCAGGGAGCCAAAGTCTACTTGGAAGTCCTTTGCAACATTGCATGGAAAATCTGCTGAACACCAGCAAAGTCGGTAGTTTCCTCCCGCTGCCGTGTTTTGGGTGCCTCCCCAGCTGATGCTTGCACCACTTCGCGAGATGTTGGTAAAGAAGCCAGAGCCAGAGAATCTTGGCACCACCTCATTCATTCCACAAGTCTCCAAGACCAGCACACTGTCCGTCTCGAGTAAGCCTTCCCCCAGGATGCCATCAACGAAGCAGGTTCGTCCAGAGATGCAGGTTCGGTCTTGGCCCAGCTGTGGACCAAGCACTGTCAGCCCACCCATGTCGATGCGGAAGTTGGACGCCACCTCGCACTCGCTGGCGCCAGAAGCATCAGTGCGGTTGCCCTGCGTAGGTGAACACCAGCAAAGTCTGTAGCGACCACCTGCTGCCGTAACAGCAGCCCATGAAGCTTCCAGTAGCAAATTCTGCTGAAGAGTCTGGCTAGGCCGCACGAAGCCGGATATCACAGAAGCCGTTCCACACGTTTCTGCCACCAGGATCTCTGAGCTTTCGGCAAGGAAGCCCTCGCCCAGCAACCCCGTCAGTTTGCAGGACTGACCGCTGACGCAAGTCCTCATCTGTTCGGAGAAACTTGGACCCAAGATTGCCAGGTTTCCCACTTCCACGATGAAATCCTGTGAGGAAGAACAATCATGCGAAGAGTTGCCCTCGAAGGCGCTTGCACCTTGGCCGCTGCACCAACAGATTCTGTATTTGCCTCCATAGGCAGCCAAAGGAACGGATGGCCAAGTTGCCCGCGCACTTCCACCAGTAAAAGACAGCTGCTGCCTGGGCAAAGACAAGCGGGAGGAAATCCCACATGTCTCCAAAATCTGAAGGAAGTCCTCGTTGAAGATGTGGTGGCCAAAGATGCCATCAATTTCGCAAGCGCGACCAGACATACAAGTTCTGTCTTGCATCCCAGAGACCCCCACCAGCTCTAACTTTCCGGCATCCACCACAAAGGAGTTTGCTGTAGAACAATCCCTAGAAGAACACCAGCACAGCCGGTAAATTCCACCAGAAGCTGTCAAGGAAGTAAAGCTTACCGAAGCAAAACTTGAACCCACCACTTGCGCTGTACCGTGAAGCAAAGCAGGGTTTTGGCCACAGGTGTCGAGGATCGACACAGACCACGTGTGCGCACCATGGACACTTGCACCAAAGGAGCAAGTCCTCCCGCTCACACACGTCTGGTCTTGCTGTAGCGGGGTCGGACCATACACCTGGAGCTCGCCCAAGTCGACAGAAAAGTACCGAAAATCACTGCAATCGCCCATCGCTGCACACCAACAAAGTCTGTATTGACCCCCAGCCGCAGAGTTCACTGTGCTGCCCCAAGATACTGTAGCCCCGCTTGCGCGCACGCTATCGAACTGCCCAGTCCCAGCAAACTTGGGAATAATTTGCACGACTCCACCTGGGTGCACCCTCTGAATGCTTCAACTACTTGTGTTTAGACTCACCAAAAACTCACAAAACAAAAGAATCGTCAAGCATGCTATCATCCAAGCTGCATGTGTCCATCACCACGAACGAGTCGTTCGCGCTCAAGTGCTGACCCAGCAAGCCGTCTACTTGGCAGGATTGTCCGCTGAGACAGGTGCGGGCGGCACCTGTAGATGGACCTATTAGCGTAAAGCTCCCCATGTCTATCCAAGACTCTGCAATGCTGTCCGTCCCGTTCGACTGCAGTCCAGCTTGCCAGCAAAGCCTGTACTGACCTCCTGCTGCAGAACTGCGAGCTGCGTCCCAGCTTGCCAGCCAGTGGCCACCGGTCATGTCGGCCAGACGAGGCCTTTCTTGCATGAACCTTTCTGGCACGCCCTCTGCTCGTAAGCTGCCACAAGTGGAGTGAATAGCAACAAAGTCCGCATCTGACCACCCAATACCGATGAGCGATTCCAAGACGCAAGTCTGGCCAGTGATGCAAGTTCTATCTTGCTCAAGTGGCCGTGGCCCAACAAGGAATAGGCTGCCGGTATCCACTTCAAAGTGGCCGGAATGAGAGCATTGACTCTCCAAAGTGTTGTTGCTGCGCGAGCACCAGCACATGCGATAGTTGCCGCCAACGGCTGTGATGGCTAGGTCGAACCATGAGGCGAAACCACGCCGAAGTCTCAACAGCTCTCCTGGCTGCGCCCATGACAGTACTGCATTGTCTACTCCGCAGGTGTTCATAATAAGAAGGTTGAAGGAAGCGTCATATAAGCCGACCCCCTGCAGATTGTCCACGGTGCATCTGCGGCCGCTGACACAAGTCCTGTCCTGGGTCAGAGGGCTCAGGCCGGCGATCGTCAGGGTACCAGCATCAACCAGGAAATCTTCTGCAAGCGCACAGCTCTGCCAGCTGGAGTTTGTCTCCATGCACCAGCAAAGCCTGTAGACTCCTCCTGGTGAGGTGATGTCTGAAGATGCCCAAGCAGCACCTGTAGTCAAGGTTTGCTTCAATCTGGCAGGCAGCGAGGTAGTACCACAGGTATCAAGGACCATAACTCTGCCCTGTTCGAGATTGTAGCCTTCCAGATCGTGGAACTCACAGGCTTGGCCGCTGAAGCAAGTCATATGCTGGAAAAGTGGACTTGGACCCAACAAATCCAGGGTGCCCATGTCCACAGCGAAGTCTTCTGCCGTTTGGCAAAACAAGCTCGAGTTGTCGCTCCAATTGCCTGTATAAAATTCGCAGGAGGATTGGTTGTCTACACTTCCTGACATGCACTGTGCCCTAGAATAAGATATGGCAGCACACCAGCAGAGGCGATAGCGACCTCCCCCTGCTGACACCACCAAATTTGATGTCACCGAGCTCGTTGCAACCTCAGCTAGGCGACCAGCATCAGGCCAGCGATGCAGCACGCCTCCAACGCCACAGGTCTCTAAGACCACCAGCTGCCCAAAATCCCCTATTGCAGCACCGGCATCAAGCCCAACCAGTGAGCATTCCTGACCAGAGATGCACGTCCACTCCTGCTTTCGGGTTGGCCCAAGGACGAAGAGCTCACCACCATCTGCTGCAAAGTCAGAAGTAACGCAATGAATCGAGCGGTTGGTGCCATTCACAGAAGCCAAAGTTCCTGGGCACCAGCAAAGACGATAGCTACCGCCAAGTGCAAGAACACGATGTTGACCCCAGTTCACCTCGACAAAGCTCCCACGTGTATCAGCCACTGCTCCAGCCGAACTGAGTCCAGGAGTGACCTTCAGGGTTCAGTCGGCAGAGCCCTGAACTTAACTTGTTAAAGCTTTTTAGGGATTCGGGATGTGACTACTGTGAGCCCCAAGGGTGAGCCCCAGCCTGTTTTTGTCCACAGGTATCCATGACCATGAACTCATCTGACATGTCCCATCCGAGGCCCAGTATTCCCTTGACCACACAGGTCTGTCCCGAGATGCAAGTGTGAGACTGCAGCGGGAATGGTCCAAGCATTTGGAAGTGTCCAACGTCCGTCAGGAATTGCGACGATGTACTGCAGACCGCCTCACCTGAGCACCAGCATAGCCTGTATTGTCCCGCTGCCAGAGTTAGAGCATTACTGCCCCAGGAAACAGAACTGCCTGAAAGGGACACGGTTGTTGCTAGACGCCCAGCTGGGGAAATGATCTGATTTGGATCCCCACAGGTGTCCATAGGCAACCACAAATCATGCACCGAAAGGTGGTGACCTTGAATACCATCCAGCAGGCATGTTTGCCCGGACAAGCACGTCCTGTCTTGTGCAAGAGGGGATACGCCAATGATCACCATGTGGCCTACGTCAACTTGGCAGCTGCTGGAAAATTCTTCTTGCAACGGCTGGCACCAGCAGAGACGGTAAGCTCCACCTGCAGCTACAAATGGCTCCCCAAACTCAAGCAGGATTGTAGAAGGTTCTGCGAGAGAAACTGTGTTTGCATGAGGCCACCCTTCTGACGTTGTGTCGATGCCGCATGTATCGAGAATTTGCACAGTGTCATTCTGCGACAGATCTTGGCCATGAATGTAGAACCCAGGGCAGCGATCTCCGCTGATGCATGTCCTCCTCTGGTCTAGTGGTGATGGGCCAATGACGAGCAAGCTGCCAGTATCGACACTGAAATCCGACGCTTTGGAGCATGGGCCTGCAGGAGAACACCAACAGATTCGATATTGCCCACCAGCAAAAGAAATCTTCTCCAAGACCCATTTTGCAGGCTCGCTGTCAAGTTCAGACACGTTAAGCCAACGGCCAAGGCCTTTCTCAACGGCGCAGGTCTCCAGAATCATGATGTGGTCGGAGGCAGATACATGTTGACCTTGCAAGCCCTCGATCATGCAAGTATACCCGCTGACACAAGTCCAGTCTTGTGTCAAAGGGGTAGGGCCAATCAACGTGAAAGAGCCAAAGTCCACAAGGAAACTGTCAACCACGCCACAGCTAGATGCACCACACCAACAGAGGCGGAACTGGCCACCTTGACCCGTGAACAGATCCCTGCCCCAATGTATCACCTCATATCGGCTTGACTCGTTAGTTGCATTGATCTCATCCCCAGGCAATCCAGCGACAGCTGGTCGCAGAGGCGGGCTACCCTGTTCGGGATCTGGGCTGCATGTGCTCAACAGCATGATCTGGCCGCTGGTTTCGTCAAAGTCTGGTTCCAAGGAGAAGGAGCACGTGAGGCCGCTGACGCAAGTCCGCTCCATCGTGAGCGAAGGAGGCCCGAGGACCAGAAGCCTGCCAACGTCAACTTGAAAGCTCTCGCCTCCTGCACAAGCAAAGCCTGCTGCGCACCAACACAGGCGGAAGCTCCCCGCAGCAGCTGAGACAACGTCGCTTCCCCAGGAGAAGAGGGCACCGGAGGCGGTCACATCAACTGCTGTTCCATCACCGAATCCAGGGATATGTGATGCCTCACCGCATGTGTCTAAAACCCGGAGAGTATCTCCCAAACTAAAATTCTGCAGTGCCTGGAACAGGTCATTGCCCGAGTACCGTATGGTGCAGGCCCGACCAGAAACGCAGGTTTTCTCCACCCTGAGCACACTGGGTCCAAGCAAGTGCAAAGTGCCCGCATCAATAAAATGAGCCTGCACCCCCTCCGAAACACAATCCGAGGTGGCGCACCAGCACAGGCGATAGTCACCCCCAGCTGCTGACACTACAAAAGAAGATGCCCAGGAAGCATCACGCATGGTTCCGGTTACCAGCAGCTTGCCAGCATCAGGGAAGTTCTGTATGGTGGGCAACAGATTGCCAGGCCTTGAACAGGTGTCCAGCACAAACAGGCCGTCACGGATATCCAGGGCCTGACCCATCAGAGCTGGAATCTCACACACCTGACCTGCGATGCAAGTGCGATGCTGGCTCGGCTTAGGACCCCTCACCAAAAGTTCACCGATGTCTACCTGACCTGCAACGCAAGGAAAGCCAACTGCACACCAACACAATCTGTACTGGCCACCGGGCAGGCTTAGGACTTGGACGCTACCATTGTTGAAGGAAACTGCCCTGCGGCTGATTTCCGTGCTGTTGGCTGCCAAGAAGTGCAACTGCCCGCCTGAGACTGAAGCACCGCAAGTGTCCTGCACAAGAAGACGATCTCCGTCCGATAAGCCTACACCCACGACGCCGTCCACGACACAGCTAACTCCACTCATGCAGGTGCGAGTGCTGTCAAGCTCAAAGGGTCCAATCAGCGTGAAGGAGCCAGCATCCAGTGCAAAATCTGCCGGGGTCTGGCACATCTGACCACCTGCACACCAACACAAGCGGAAATTTCCCCCTGCACTGGAGAAAACAAGTTCGTCCCAGCTCGCAATGGCTATCTGGGATCCGCCAGGGAGTGACACGTTTCCGAGCTGGAGCATTGAAGGCAGAAGTGAATTCTGTTCTCTGTTTGTTTGCGGAAGCGTGAGCACCACATAATCTGAGGATTCGTCAGACACTAGCGAACAAATTGAGTAAAGCTGGCAGAAGCCAACCGCACGGGAGTCTGCGGGTGTGCTCATGTTGCTTTGTGAATCCTTGTACATGGCAGCAACACAGGATGCATTACTAGAATGGTCAACATGTGCATCGCACAGCAGACGGCATGCTGATGCGCTTGATGCATTCGTGTCCAGGAGAACGCTGAAATCCTGAAGCGGCACTGTACCTACAATGGAAGCTCTTCCACAATGTCCCCGCGTAGACTGTACCTTGGGGATGGAACTGTCCAAGCCGCAGGTGTCCAGCAACAGCAGGCTGTCTTGTGCTGAAGCGTCCCAAACTTGCAAAGAGAAGATGCAGGTCTGGCCACTCACACAGGTCCGTTCCTGCTGGAGCGGGAAAGGTCCAAGTACCTGTAAATTCCCAAAATCCACCAGGTGCTCTGTTACAGATGAACAAGCAGAGCCCGTACCTGCTGAGCACCAACACAATCGGTATTGGCCCCCTGCCACGTGCAAAAAGGGCAGCCGCGTCGTGAAGCCCTGCAACTGGTTACTTGCCTCTGCAGCATCTTCAAATCGGAAGAATAGCCCATCCCATCCAGCTGCGGCAAGGAGGGAGGAAGCGAAATTGGTGTTGCCACAGGTGTCGAGTATCATAATGGTATCGCCGGGTGTTAGATGAAGACCCGTGAGTCCATGAAGACCGCATGGCTGCCCTGAAACGCAAGTATACGCCTGATGAAGGGGAGATGGGCCGAGGAGGGTCAATCCACCGATGTCAACTGTAAAGCGATCTGCCTGATCGCAGAGGGCCACTGGCTCTGCCTGCCATGGACGGACAGTGCACCAACACAAGCGATACAACCCACCTGCAGCTGTTGGTAAGGAGGACCATGCAGCAGCGGAGCCACTGGAAAGAAGCGGCAGCGCCACGGATTGTGACCAGCGAGGAATGAGAGCTGTAGAGGAGCCGCAGGTATCCAGAACAAGCAAACGGTCTGCATCATCTAGGCTGTAACCTGCCAAGTCGCCAAATCGGCAAGGATGGCCACTGATGCAGGTTCGATCTTGAATCTGTGGCCCAAATATGCTGAGCCCCCCAAGATCCACGTTGAATTCCTGGGATGCCGCACAAGACTTGATCGAACGCGAGCACCAGCAGAGACGATACTGCCCAGCTGGCAGCATGCCAAACTCTACAGAAACGGCACCAAAAACTGCATCAAATGATGGACACTTGTCATAGCAGTCAGGCGTGCCGTCCCCATCGCGGTCAAGGTCTGGAATCCCACAACCGCACGCTCCTGGAACAACTTTGAAGGCATCATTGGGACATAGATCCATGCAGTCTGGCAGGCCGTCGTTGTCAGCATCTACATCACTCTCTCCGCACCCACATGTGCCAGCTGAAGCCTTGCTAAAATCTCCAGGGCACTCATCCAAGAAATCTGGCACACCATCACCATCCAAGTCTGCAGCTGCAGCAGGACAGCCAGCCGTCCCTGCAGAGTTGTCAGGCAAGCTGGGACATCGATCGTTGCAGTCAGGAACCCCGTCTGCATCGGTGTCAGTATCCAGTACTGAGCAGCCACAAATACCTGTTGATGTCTTCTCGGCTTGGAGATCACATCTGTCCTGGCAGTCTGGGACGCCATCCGCATCGCTGTCCGTGTCCGCTTGTCCGCAACCACATGTTCCAACCTCTATCTTATCTGGATCCAGTGGGCACTCATCAGTGCAGTCCATGACGCCATCGCCATCTGTGTCATTCATAGACTCTGCACAGTGACATGGATTCGCGTAGCCACCACGCCCAGAAACACTCTGCGCTGTGTAGCTCCACGCAAGGGTGCTACCACAGCTCTCCAACACGGCATAGGCATCACCCTCTGTAAGGAGGTGCCCCAGAACGTCGTCCACCGTGCATGGGTGTCCAGTCACACAGGTCCTGTCCTGACCAGCCTTCCACTTCTCCTGCGCTGAAAGAACTAAGGTCTGGGAGGCCTGGCTTGAAACAATACTGCAGCAAGCCCACAGCCTGCAGAATCCAGACTCGGGAGTATACTCTGCAGCGCCACATGAGAATCCACTTGCGTTTGAGCTGCTAGAGCTACAACGTAGCCAACATGCCTCCATGCTTTCAACATAGGAGAAGGCAAGTACAGAAGCGTTTGCACTCTGGCAAGATCCCGGTTTCCAGCGGAAAGGGGAGGTCACGCTTGAGGGCCCGACAACATCAAGCTGGCCAACATCCACCCTGAAATCTGACGCGCTTTTGCAGCTATAACCAGAAGCACACCAGCAGAGTCGATACGTTCCACCTGCAGCGGACCAAACGGTAACATTGTTGGACAGTAACGCTAGGCCGGTGCCATTGGCCTGCAAACTGGGCATAGCCAGTTGGCCCTGGCTGGGACCTTGCAAGCCGCATGTCTCCAACAGCATGAGCTGATCGTTCTCCTGCAAGTCTTGCCCAGGCAGGCTTTGAACAGCACAAATGCTTCCGGCAATGCAAATTCGCAGCCTGCTTACAGCACGATTCGCATCTGTGCTGGGCCCAATCAATGCGAGGGAGCCCACATTGACCTGAAAAGATTCTGCCCAACTGCAGGCGAAAGAAGATGCAGCACACCAGCAAAGCTGGTAGCTCCCTCCAGTGGATGTGACAAACTCCAGCATACTGCCTGCTACGAAGCCTGCAACCCTTGATGAATTTGAAGACAAGACTTTGGATTGCGGCAGGGGAAAGCCCACGACTGGAGAAGGCCTTCCACAGGTATCCAGCACCAGCAGACGGTCGTCTGCCTGCAAATGGTATCCTGGTAAAGCTTTCATGAAGCAAGTCTGGCCACTGATGCAGGTCCTGTCTTGTGGAAGCGGGCCGATCAACAACAGACCCCCCGCGTCAACCACAAAATTCTGAGCCACGTCACATTTGGCAAATGCTGAACACCAGCAAAGGCGATATTGGCCACCAACCGCAGTGTGTGTAGCATCTCCCCAGCTTATTGACATGGAACCGTTCTGCGGGATTGCTCGTCCTTGCCCGGCCAATCTGGAGGGGGCTTGAGTGCCACAAGTTTCCAGGATCCAATACGCATCATCGGTCGATAGCAGGTGACCTTCAATGCGCTCAATGATGCAAGCCTGTCCCGTCACACATGTCCGATCCTGTGATGCTAAGGGGGACGGACCAACGTGAGAAAACACACCGAAGTCAACCCGATAATCATGGTGTAGGCTGCATTGAAAACCGGCTGCGCACCAACAAAGACGGTAGGCTCCGCCTGCGAAGGTCTGCGTGGCAACCGTACTTACAGCATCCACAGCCATCCCCAGACTTGCATTGAAAGTTGGAACTGTCAAGGCTTGTCCGCTGGCATGACCACAGGTGTCGAGAACTCGAACCAGATCCGCCTGCTGGATGCCCAGCCCCTGTATGCCGTCAATTCGACAGGTCAAGCCAGCTATGCATGTGACTTGCTGGGAGAGCGGGAAAGGTCCAAGTAGCATGAGTTCACCAACATCAATGTAAAAGTCTGGCACAAGGCTGCATCTGCCGACATTTGAGCACCAGCAAAGCCTGTAGAGCCCACCAGCTGAGGTTAACTGTCCAGCCAGCCACGCTGATGTTCGCTGCGCGTTTAGTGCAACTTGCGGCGATATGAAATCAGAGCCGTCTTCAAGGGATTGGTTGCCAGCGACAGGCAGCACGCCACACGTGTCCAATACCAACATTGAGATTGCAGAGAAATTTGCAATCATAGGGTGAAGACTTATTCCAGCTTCACTGCTGTCCATCAAGCGGCGAATAAAGCAGGGTTGCCCACTCACGCATGTTCGGCTGCTGCGTATGTCTTGGATTCCCAATAGCTGCAAGGATCCAACATCTACAATGAAATCCGCTCGAGATCCACAGCTTGCTCCCGAATGACACCAACAAAGGCGGTAAGTACCCGCGGCTGCAGTCACTGACACATGTCCGAAACTTGCCTGGACACCCTGAAAGGTGAAGTCGCCACTATTCGGGCAAACATCGATGCAGTCCGGCACGAAGTCACCATCCGCATCAGCTTCGGAAATTCCGCATCCACAGCTTCCGGGGAAAGTTTTGGAAGCATCATGCGGGCATAAATCCAAGCAATCCGGCACGCCGTCCATGTCGCTGTCAATGTCCGAAACATTGCATCCACAAACTCCAGCAAGCACTTTGCTAGCATCGTGCGGACACTGGTCCAGGCAGTCAAGCAGCCCATCCGCATCAGAGTCAACTACAACGCAGCAGGAGCCACCTGTGACATCTGGTCCGGAACATTGGTCATTGCAATCCGGGATGCCATCAAGATCGCTATCCGAATCAAGGCTCCCACAACCACAAATGTCGGGTGCCGTTTTGCCTGGGTTCAGGGGACACTGGTCTACACAGTCGGGTGTGCCATCGCCATCTGAGTCCACCTCTGGCGTGCCACAACCACATATGCCTGGATCTGTTTTCTCATCCATGGGGCAGAAGTCGCCACAGGCTGCGCAAAGAGATTGGTTTGTGTCCGGTGGGTAAGAGCTACAGAGGGGCGACGTGCAACCACATTGTCCTGAAACCTGGAAGAGGCTGCCCTCCTCAGGAAATCGGCTCGCAACATCCTGGACTCCACAAGTGTGCAGGACCAGGTAGTGGTCGTAGATGGACACATGATTGCCACTGATATCATTCAGCAGGCATGTCGTGCCACTGATGCAGGTCCATGCTTGATTCAACGGCGTGGGGCCCACCAGCATCAGAGTGCCAACATCTACCCTGAAATCTGTTCCGTCTTCACAATATGAGATGTTGCTTGAGCTGGAGCCATCCCAGTGGCCACACCAACAGATCCGATAAAAGCCGCCCGATGCCATCATGGTTGTCTGTGACAGACCTGGGGTCAACTCAATCATTCCCATGCCAGGTGGCATACTTGAAGTGCCGCAAGTGTCCAGGACAAGAAGTCGTGCAGCACTGGCAGTATGATGGAACT
>CAJNIZ010007800.1:1617-15585 GCA_905231905.1 Symbiodinium pilosum
ACAAGCACTTGACCAATAGTCTAAATGCATATTGGGGTCTAGCCACAGAACGGTAGCTAAAACTCCTCGTGTACCCAAAACGCGAAACCCATCATTGTATATATTGTAAGCCATAGTATATATTAGGGTTTGTAAAGGTTACTCAGCTTCATCCATGCCAGGCCGTTCCAGGGGGCTCCGGGGCTCTCCAGGGGCCTCCAGGGCCTCCGGGGGCTCCGGGGACTGCAGGGGCTTCCAGGGAACCAGGGCTCCAGAACCCCCAAACACGTTGTTTTGAAACGAAAAATGCGCCCTGCCGCGTACTGCCAAAGCCTCGAACCCTGGGTGAGGCTAAAATTTCATGCGGGATGGTCAGGCTGGACTAGGCCACCCACCATGGCGGGGGGGGGCGGGGGGGGGCGGGAATTACAGGACTCTGGTATCCCTACAAGGTAGGGAGACTTTGTAAGTCGAAGTGCTGGCCATGGTCCTAGCAACTCCAAAAAACATCAAAGTGAAGTTTTAGGCTCAGAGCTTAAAGGGTTTGGGGTTTGAGGCTTAGGGTTTTAGGTTAGGGTTCACAGTTTGAGGATTAGATACCATGCATCCTCGGTCCCAGAAGGACCCCAAGTTCCCTGGCACTTGGAACCAGCAAACCCATCCCTACCTTCTGTGGGCTAGCTATAACTTGCCTGAAATGGAATATTGCAATATAGACCCATGATTAATAAGCCCCCTCCTCTTAAGGGTCTTAATGTTGGGATCCCGATTATAATCCCTATCTAGGGAGGGGGTTTAATAAGCACGGGTCTACATTATGTGTTTTTCTGGCTTTTTCTGAAAGCCAGACAGAGGCTGCGGGTGGTCCTTTGGCTGCGCTGCGGAGACACACCGCTGTGTCCCTGTATGACAAGGCAATGGCCCTCTGGGTAACGATAAGTGAGCCCGAAGCCCTAAACTCGTAACCTTAACCGCGTGACCCTTAACCCGAAACCGCCCTGAACACTAAAGCCTTCCTAGGGGTAGACAAGGGTCAGAAGGACATTCGATCCTTCTTGCTGGCTCGCTTACTGGTAGCCCTTTTTGTCTACAGATGAGAAATAGTGGCGGGTTTAGGGTTTAGGTTAGATCAGGAGGTACAAATCAGGAAGCTGTAGATGCTTGAGGTTGCAGGTAAGTTTCCCAACAGACTTCAAAAGGTTTGTTTGCAGGTCCAGTGCGGAAGGGAGAGGGTACCACAATAACCATGGTTTGGGTACTGCCCCCACTCAGTAACAGTTGGATAATAGTTATAATATGGTTATATATAGCCCTTAATAGGACCCCCAATATAGACTGTTACTGGGTGGGGGCAGTACCCAAACCATGGTTGATAAAGGGGTTGCGACACTTCGAGGGCTTTCCGCCAGGTCAGGGCTTGGGGGCGAAGGGAAGGTGGTTTAGGGTTTAGGGTTGGTCTGGGGGGTATTTACTGGGTTGCTAGTAGGGACTAAAGCAACATGATCCCTATATAACCCGTATAAACAATATTCCCACATTTTCTACTAAGCATCGGTACGTTTAGGGCTTAGGGTCTAGGGCTTGGAGTGCTATGTGGCTTTCTCCAAGACCACGAGGATATGCTGAAGAACAAAGAGCGTGAGGGTCTGAGGTTCCATGCTTGCACATGAAAGCATGGAACGCTGAGATTCAGATCTGCCATCCTACATTGGTGGGCGCCAGCGTTCAGCCCCTTGCAAACTCTCAAGCTTGTACTTACTGTGTATGTAATGCGGCAGAGACTACAGAACTACAGAAGCCATTGTAATATATCTACCCTGTAATTAGCAAAGTGCGCATTCAAATGTAACATCGTAGTGCCTGACACCTTCATCGCTTAGTAATTAGAGCATTTGCCGAGTACATCGCCCAAGATTACAGAAGTGATGCGATAGGCTTATAATAAATGTTTGGTATGGACTCAGAGTTCGAAGCATATCTGGTCACTGCGGCGGCGCGCCAAAAGGCTTATTTGCACAGCATTTAAAGCAGCTCGGATGTGCTTGGCAGCCATAGAAACCATCACCGCTCAGCCTCTCGCCTCATCCACATGTTTAGTGTTTGCAGGGTTTAGGGCTCAAGTCCCAAAGTAATGGATAGTTTGGGCCCAAAGCACTTATCTGGGAATGCATTGGGGAGATTACATACTGGCTAGGTACCTGGACCTTTCCAAATACAGCAGTCACCTCCATTTCTCTTCCCCGCTCTATACCTCCTAGGTACTTGGCCGATTGCGGACTCCAAGCCCTACATCCTCCTCTCAGCCTCTATGAAACCCAGATTCCAGTCCATTGTCCATGTTCTTTTCATCTCAATTTCCGTTGCTGACCCTAAACCTTCAATTGTTCTTCAATTTTCGCACCAAAGTGGCGCTCTCAGAGTGTCCGTGGACCCGCAGCCCTAAACCGTAAGTCCCCAAACCTAAGCCCTGAATCTCAAGACACTGTTAAACTCTAAATCCTGAACCTTTGGACCTTTTGGGCAGTTGCTTCCCAAAACAGCCCTAAACCCCTGAACCCTAAACCCCTAAGCCCGAAACCCTTAAAACGCTAAACCCTAAACCCCAAAACCCTTAAACCCTAAACCACAGTAAAGGCCTGCAGTTTGAGCCCGGAGGATCAGTCCTCACTTCGCCCTTTGGCATGCACATTGAGGGTTTCTGGGTTTACGGGTTGGGGTTAAGGGTTTGGGGATTCAGGGTTGAAGCGTTTAGGAGTGTGGAGTTTGGGGATTTTCGTTTTTTGGGTATAAGTGTATGTACTGTTTAGGAGTGTGCTTCTGCATGATCTTTAAACGCCCTAAAGCGTTTATTGCCAAACTGATATTACTTATAATATCAACCGTGGGGATGTAAAGGGATTAGTAGGAAATTACAGGGGTGCCGTCAGGGCCTTCATAGGGCGGCGTAAACGAGAGGAGTTCAAGCTAGGCTGCCGGGACTCTGCAAGACCTTGGGCGCCTGCTGTTGGGTGCGCTGAGGTGTTGCAAAACCGCGTTCCACGGTTGGAGACATGTCCAGGCCTTGATGAGAGCCTGGCCAGGAATTTGTGTTTCAGCCTGGGCCCAGGCCCAGCCGAGCCCAATACCAGCAGAAGGAAAGGGGCCCAGCCCCGGGGGCCCGGCCCAGGGCCTTGTGTGGGCTCTGGAGAAATTGCCGCAAAGCCCGGACGCTCATCAGCATATGTGCAGCCCACGCCCTCCAAGGCGGGACTCGACTGATAGGGTTGCAAACGTGTCCAGGTGAAGAGAAAAGGGTTTTCACCCTCTCCGTCTCCTGAGACCATCCACAACGCCCTAAAGATCGGCAAACTATGCCTCCCAATATATAACCTTGGTTCCATTTGATTTTCCATGGTCTTTTCCATTTGATTCGCCAATTCTGGGGTAATATTCTTATAGGATCCCCAGCATCAGCCTTACATATCCTATATGCCCTTATATCACCCTATGCAATCTGCAGGCTCTTGGATTCTTAAGGGTGGAGATGAGGCCCTATAATATAAGCCCGAAGCCCGAAGCCCTAAGCCCTACGCCCTAAGCTCAAGCCCTGATCCCAAAACTTTTGGTTTAGTGCTTAGGGTAGGGTTTAGTCTGAGGGTTGTCAAGGTAATGGAGGATGGCAAGTGGCACGCCAGCCTCCTTCTTTAATCTGGAGCCCAGAAAGTCCATATAGCTATAGACTGGATCCCAAAGTAGTTGTTTGGGAAATTCTTTGGGCTCGGAGTATCTACATAGAATACCTTAATGGACCAAATGGGAAAGGGGGGGTTAGAGAGGCCGCAATGGCTGCGAAACGGAGTGGTGGGCCAAATTGAGGCCAACGCGAGAAATAGAAAGAGCCACCATGTTTAAAGGGAACGAGGCGCACCGTTTCCAGCAACAAAAACAACTAAAAATGCCAGATGTGCAAGTCAGAAAACTGCCGGTGGAATTGACAGCCATTCCGCAGCATACACAAGCAGGATGCAGAAAGCCCTCTCACGTCTCGCCTAAACTCTTAACACCTTTCCGCATACGTTGCCTGATGGTTGCCTGTTCCGATTCCGGGCAGAATCAATTCATGGTTTAATGTTTGAGGTTCAGGTTGAGCCACCATCCACCGCAGCGGCGGCAATAGCCAGCAACAACAACCACGAAAGGTGTTAACCGTTCTGGAAATGTGAGGAGTTCTTGCGGTGGCATCATCCTCGTGATGCTCACGCCAGCTGCCATAGCAATCACATGAATTCACTGCCTCAGATCCAGAACCCAAAAGCCTCCATTGAAACTTGTCATGTATAAGCACTTTCTAGCTTATCTAACATATTGCCAACATCATGGACTCGTCGCCCGAACCCCAAACGCGTGGAAGAGAGATTCCCAAAACGGCGGTTTCTCAGGTGTAGCCCAACGATTAATTCTGTAGCCCCTACATTATTTTGACCCCCCCAAAATGGAACAGTTTTTGGACCTTCTTCCCCCATGTCCAGAAAAGTGTATGTATTCTTGAAGCGCTCCAGCAGCTCAAGCACCTACATAGGTCCAGGATTTGGGGTTGGGGTTTGGCCGGTTTAGAGCGTATAATTTTGGGCCCAATGGGTTGGGTAGCCACCAGGGCCTTTGGGCCCAAGCTTTTCATCTTATAGGAGCTTGGAACCCTCAGGGCTATGCAAAGGGACCAATCTAGACCGCTTTAAGGGGCCTAAGAGCAAATCAATACAACAGAAGCAGGTTTTCAGGAACACTTATATACCGGATTCAAGGAGATTGTTCTTGCCAGTTATTGCTCACATTAAGTTACTTTGCCTACGTTGCTCAGATAATGGGGTTTAAACTCCCAAATACTAGAATCTGATACGCATTTGAGACCTGAAGTCTCAATATTTGGGTACCTGGACCCTAGATGACTTTCTTTTCTCAGGCGACCTCCTCAGCGGTGCCGTCTGGCACGCCGAGGACCTGCTGCAGGGCAAGGTTTGTGGTTTGAAATATCTCCGGATTTGTGTTGCCATCTCAACCTAAACCCTAAATCCTAAACCCGGGTTTAGGGTTTAGGGAGCTACTATGTTATTGGGAAATTCTAAATTTAAAGCCCAACCCTTGAGCCCTAGACCCTAGATAGTTGCGAGGGGCTTGAAGGTGTGAACTTCGTAGATTGTGGTGCATACTTTTTCTACTAAACCCTCAAAACTTAAGTCATGAGTTGGAAGGATTTTCAGAAAACAGCCAGAATCCTCGTTCTTCAGCATGACGCATATTCTTGAAGGCAATAGTTAGTAATGACCGCTTCAGATAAATCTCTCGCAGCTCTGGTGGTGCCTGCATTGAGGTGTTGTAGGTAGCACAGAAAAAATCTCAGGGACAAACCTGGAGATATAGGGGTTATATGGGATAATCTAGGGATTGTATTGAGAGTATATAAGGATTATATTGGAATTCTATAGGTACTATAGGGATTATATAAAGGGATCATGTAGGGATAACATGGGGATTATACAGGGATTAGATAGGGTTTTATGACGCTAGAATCCTAAGACATTCTTATACCCAAGCCTGATGAAACCCTACACCAACAGTCTGGGCTCAAAGCACCTAAGTAGCAACCAATTTGGGACCAAAGTGAAAACTATGTAGGTACTTGGCACCTTAACAAAGCTTAAACCCTAAAGCTTGGACCCTTGAGCTGCAAAACCACCAAGCTGCCAAAAGTTCTGGGTATATTATATAGTCCCCCCTTTAAGCAGATAGAATAAGATCCCCCTTTACCTTATATTCTATCTTCTTCAGGGGGACTATAGGGTTTAGAGGCTCTCCATGTATCTGAGAGTTCTCCAAACCCCAGAGCGTCCCTAGGGTCCTGCAACCCGTTTCGGTCCAAGTATTCAAACGGTAATCTCCCTAAGGACGGGACCCTAATATAGAACCCAAAATCCGATAATCCCTATCTTAGGGACCCCCCCTAAAAGGGTACCCCCAAGTTTGGGAAGCCCTCAAATAGATTCACGGCTCAAGGCTTTGTGTGTGCGATGTGTGCCCGTATTTGACGGTCCAGTTTCGGTGCCATTTGCACTAGGGAATTACAGCCCGAAACCCTTGGTAAGCAGCAGCTTGCTCGAGAGGTTGGTATGGGTTCAGAATCCCATTGTTTTTCCTGGAGTTTCGTATTTGTGGCCTGTGTGACTCAAGAATTTGGGGTTGGCAGGGTATGTGTCTGGGCTTCCCGTCTTTTGATCGCATGGCGTGCGGGCGGGACGTCAGAAATTGCAGCATTTCTGCAGTCTCCGACATCAACATGAGAATCACCAAAAAATCTATATCCATCCCCAAAAGGAAAACCACAAATACTGAAATGAGCCATATGCTCTTAGACCTTCAGGCCCTGGAGCCCCAAAACTCCAAAGCCAAATTTCAAATGCTGTGCTCAAGCGTAGCTCTGTCTTTTGTGGCCCGCACAAGGAGGGTGATTGCACCAGAGTGGTGGCATGAATATCAAGACCCCTCAGAGGTTCATGGAATGTCCCACTTATGTTCCCAGTACACAGGCGTGTAGGGGTGACCCAATGATAAGTTGGGTGCCCTACATTACATGAACCAGTCTCGGTGTCATTTGTTCATTGCCTTTTCCAGTCGGTTCTCAAAACAGAGTTGTTGTTCTTCTTATTCCTGTGTTACTTTAGCTTCCAGTTTTTTAGCCTTCTAAACGCATGGCCCCAAAACCGAAAAGCCCTCAACACATAACTCCTACACCCCATTCTAAATCTTAGTAGCTGAACGCGTAAACTCTAACCTTCTGGGGAACACTGTTACAAGACAGAGGTTGACACTTTGAGGCCAGGAAAACTAGACATAGCTCCTAAGTCCTTATTCCTACACCCCAAACTCTAATCCCTATTTCGAACAAAACCCTCAAGTGGTTACCCGGCTGAAGCCATGACTGGTTTTGGCGGGAAGTGCTCCAGAGAGGAGGCTGAAGCACCTGTGGGGAGATGATTGCCAACATTATGCCTTGGGTGCTGCCCCCACTCAGTAATAGTTGAGTTATCATTATGATATAGTAGTTTCCCAAAATAGGGGGACCCCCATACAGACCCCAGTATACTATAATCCTTATTATGGGTCCCCCAAAATGGTACCCCTAATTTTGGGAAACCCCCATATAGGTATATGTAGCCCTTACGTAATGTTACCCTTATCATAGACTGTTACTGGGTGGGAGCAGTACCCAAACTAGGCCCTTTACAGAGGTTATGGGGTTCAGATCTTCGGCTTTAGGATTCAGGTTTCCAGGTTAGGGTTTTGGGTGATAATGTAGAAGCCTGAAGAGTGATGAACAAAGCCAGAATCAAATTGACACCCGGTTGTCTTAGGGTGTGCAGTGTTCAACGTAGAACTCTAAATAGCTGCCCATATTCTTCCCATCTAATCATTGTACAGCAGTGGGAGTTATGGAAAAGAGAACGGAAACTGCCATTTAGGGCTCAGCGTCTGGAGTTTAGCAGTTGCAGGGAAGCTTTGGCAGAGTTGGAGGAGGATGGGGAGGGGTGCTTTTGCTGATCGCTCTAAGCCATGGAGCACTGGAACATGCTGTGGTGACAGTTGCAGCCATGAGCACAACTGCATCAAGGGAGAATGGATACTTTCCTCCGTGACTTGTTGTAAATCCCTTCTCCTTATAGGCTGACAGGGCATGTTTATACCCCTGAAAGAGGACCTTGGGGTTAAGGGTTTACGGGACCTACACGTGAGGCCGCCCGAATCATGCACTTCACACAAACTCGTACCAACTCATGACAGACTGCACTAGCATCCCGCATTGGCTTGTGTAAATATAAATAAATGAATATACATATGTATATATATCCCACAAGGAACCGCATTCTAGTAGTTGCGAACGCCCAATCTGGCCCTAAAGTCCGGCCCGTCGAACCTGCCAAGGTCTGACCCTGAAGGCAACAAATCGAAGTCCTAACCGCAGGCCCTGATTCCCCAAATCCTAAATCCTCAACCGAACCTTGCACCTGAAACCCCCGGACTCCAAACTCTAAACCAAGCGCCTGACAGACTCTAGACCCTAAACCCTGCACCTGAAACCGTAGACTCTAAACCTTAAAGCTTGAAGAAGAAGCTAAACCCTAAACCCTAAAACCCTAAAACCCTAAACCCTGAACCCTGAGCCCTTCAAAGCGGCTGAGATCTGCTCCCGGCCATGCCTCCGTGCCTTTTGCCTGGCCATCCTTGGAGTCGAAGCTGATGTTGCTCACTTTTTTAGGGTCTTAGGGTTTAGGGTTTGGGGTTCAGGGTTTAGGGTTTAGGGTTTGGGGTTCAGGGTTTAGGGTTTAGGGTTTGGGGTTCAGGGTTTAGGGTTCAGGGTTTTTTAGGAAACAAGCAGGTCATAGGCCCTTTTTGGTTTAGGTAGAAATGGGGATAATATTGGGGTTATATAGATAATGAAAATAAGATGGAAACTACTATTTAGGGTTTGGGGTTTAGGGTTTAGGGTCTTAGGGTATTCGGGTTTAGGGGTCTTAGGGTATTAGGGTTTAGGGGTCTTAGGGTCTTAGGGTCTTAGGGTTTAGGGGTCTTAGGGTCGTGGGGTTTAGGGGTCTTAGGGTATTAGGGTTTAGGGTGTTTGGTCTTTGGGGTTCAGGGTTCAAGGTTTAGGGGTCATAGAGGATGTTGCTCACCGTGTTATTGGGCTACTGTTAAGGAATCTAAGCTAGACTACCACAATACGGATATGTGGTAAATGCTAGCCTAGTTCAAGTTTAGGGCTGGGGGTTGTGGGATTCAGGGATCTAGGCATCAGCTTTTTGGAAAACATTCAAGCCTTGAAGACACAAACCCTAAACCTTGGGTACGGTCCCCCCCCCCCTCACTAACAGTTGGATAATGAATATATTATGGTTATATATAGCCCTTAATAGGATCCCTAATATAGACTGTTACTGGGTGGGGGCAGTACCCAACCTAAACCCTCATGCCAAAGCCCCGAAACCCCTGACACTTCAGAACTCCGCTGCCCCTAGGACTCTGAACCACCCAAAACCCTAAATCACTAAATCTTTAGCTTGCGCGCCTAGACACCGAACCGAGTTGAGTCCTCACCCTGAACGAAACTCAGGAACGATTTTTATCTTTGCGGCCGTTTGCTGCACTGGCACCCTGATTGCGTGAAGCATCCATGGAGCTCAGTTTGCTCGAATCATACTTTGGGTTCTATATAGTATCATGTGAGGAGGAGATCTTGCGCCACCTGATATACCCCATACAATCTCTCGGGGATCCTACATCCACCATGCGAAATCAATTGGAGATACATAGGGCTTTTAGAGCAGCTCTTGGATGCGTCCGATTTATTATCGGGACTGTTTGAAGGAATCTGAGAACCCATTGCCATTGTAGTTGTTGAATACGGTTTGTAGTTTTCGTGTATCCGAACCCAGCAAGGGGCATCAAAGTAATGTTTTCGGGGCCATGGTTGTCCCTCTACTATTGTTGAATATTGTCCCAATAATGAGGAACCAGGATGTGTCTAGGCGTTCTAGCCAAACTCCGCACCCATTTTTTTTTTGAGCTCACAACTTTGAATCCAGATTCATGGAGTCCTGTCCAGAAGAACGGCATCAACCCTAAACCCTAAACCCTAAATTCTAAACCCTAAACCCCTAAACCCCTAAACCCCTAAACTAACTTAGGAAGCCCTGTGCTACACCCCCCTTCCCTTGAACCGGGAAATAGTGCGCTGTTTTCGCCTCATCTGTGATCCATGTAAGGTGAAGGGGAGGAAGGGGTGTAGTATCAGGGTCATTCCTGAACATGATGTCCTTCATGCAAGCGCATAACACATATTACGTGATGTCAAAACCACTGCCTTGGATGCCGAAGCCCCGGAGGCACCCTAAATCCTAAACCCTAAATCCTAAGTCCAGCAGGGAGCGAGGCCTGGGTGTCTACATGCTAAGTCTTGCGGCTTTTGAGAAGAAACCCAATCAGCTCGAGGTATAGAATTCTTGTGTCGAACCGGTTCCTTGGGTTTTGTAGAAACCATACGCCGGACAGTAACCTCAAATTCCAACCCCCAAGCCCTAACCCTTAAATTACAAATCCTAATCCATCCAATTTTAAGAGACAAACCGCTATTTGAGATATCTTGCAGCACTCAATTCCCCAGCGCCAATCCCAATTGAGGAGTGACTATGTATAGCTACTGTAACAGGAAGGATTTAGGATTTTGGCCCGGATTGTTGGCTCCAAAATCTTGAGATTTCGGGACTCGGGACCTCAAGTAATGGAGCGTTTAGCTTAGGATCCATGGATTTCTACAAGGATCCCCTCCACCATTCCCCCTCAAAGCACTGGCTGAGGTATCTGGATGCATCTGACGCCGCTCTACACTGCTATCGAGTGCCACCAGCAGTCGGCCGGACTGGAGAGGCTTAAGATGGGAGTGTGGCTTGGCTGCAGGATGTTCTGTGTGGGCTCAGGGCTCAAGTTGTAGGATTTATAGGGTTATTATGAAGTGCTATTCTGTTAACACAATTAGAAGCCACTTCATGGTTTGGGATAGGACACTGTTGAGGATTTGGGGCGCATTCTTTCCGGTCTAGGGAAAGGGGCTTTCCCCACTAGAAGCAGAACGCAAACGCTTTGGGAAACTGAGACGTGCAACTTGCATGGGGGCAATCAAGATGTGCAGGGTATGAAATCTGGGTTTCGAACCCAAACATATCAAGGCTTTCCATACACAGCCCCAGAACAGACCCTTAATTACATACCTCACTCTTTATCATGGGCACTTTCAAAAGGGGCTGGGACCCAGTAGTTTAGGCTAACAGCTTGCTTGGCTTTTTGCCTCCGGCTCTGGTTTCTACGAGTAGTACTTGGGGTTTAGGGGTTTAGGGTCTAGGGTGTTTCAGGTCGTAGGTGTTCATGCTTTGGAGATGCGAGCAGGGAACTTCTAGCACCAGTTAAAAAGGCCAACACGGAAATGCGTGAGCTCATAAGTTTCTTCAATTAATTGTCTTCATTGTGCTTAGGATGTGATGAGGGCGACGGTTTGTACCGTGGGGAAATACACCCCTAAACCCTATACCCTTAACCCTGTCCCTAAGCCTTCATGTGTCATGGCTCAGCCAATCCTGTTGGTATTGTAGTGCTTGCGCATAGCATTCCTGGATACAGTGGAGCCGTAGAAATCCAAAACTATATATCCCTTTTACTCCCCATATTCCATATACCCCCTAAATCCGAAACCCTAGACCCTGAATAGTAGCTTCCTTTTTCTTTTCCATTATCCCGATACATCCCCATTACCCCTACTTTCGGAGCCGTGATGTAGGGGTGTCTGAGAATCATCCCAGCAGATTTCTTGAAAGGAGTTTCTAGGAGTTCAACCTTGCTGTATCCTAAGTGTAGCCTCATTAGGTAGTTTCCCAAAAAATAAGGGGGCCCAAAGCACTATGATCCTTACTATGGCGACCCCCAAAACGAAACCTATTGGTGATTAGTAGGGAATAGGGGAATATAGTATACAGGGATTATGTAGGGATTAAATTCCAGTATTCCCTGCAGACAAACCACCAGTGAGTAAATCAAGCAGCTTACACGGTGTTTTTCTAGGGGCCCCTGTTTTGGGGTGTGTCCCCATAGCATGAATTACAGTGTTTTCGCCATGCAAGGCACAATCCTATTATGGTACAAAATCCCTATCTTAATACCTAAATCCCCAACCGTGCCCACAGTCCTTCATGAGTAAACCCTAGACCCTAAGCCCTAAACCCTGAACCCGCCCTAAGCCTGCAACTTCTAATCGCGTGATTTTGGCCAAGCCAAATGTTCACTCTGAGGCCTCTGATCTCCCCCACAGAGTTCGCATCCTGGCTGAAGTCGCGCTGGGTTGCTGTTAAGGAGCCTAAAATACGTTACTATAATGAGGAAATTATGTTGTTTTCTGATTATTTACTGCATGCCCATGTTATGGTAACTTAGCTCAAGGCCCTTAACAACAAGCCAGCAAAGCAATGGAATTCTCCTTGGTGTGGTCCATATAATGAGGGCCGCATAGAAGTTGGAGGGCCTTCACAAGCCTTGTATACCCCCTGATTATTGCATGAATGTTTGGGCTACCAATACGAGGTGCCCTGACTCAATACAGAAGTCACTGTTTTGCGGCTATGAGCGAGTTACCTTTTGGCGTTTTGGCATTTCTTTAGTTGCTCTGAATCCCCTAGGCGTTCCACTGAGAGGTTCATGGGACTTGTGTCGTGAGATACACCTGGGACTATAACCCTACTTATAGTCCCCCTAAATGGTCTTCTAGGGATCACCCAATGATAAGTAGGCTTATAGCTCACCCCCAGGTACTTACCAAGTCAAGGAGGCAAGCCTAAATTTGACTGAGCCCCATGCTGGCCTACTTTGTGTGACTCCTGGGGTACTGATCAGCTTGGGAACCTACATAGAAATAGAAAGGGCTAGCACCGGGTTAGGATTGCACCCTGGCATGAAAAACAAGCTAGGACTAGGTAGCAGTCTATAGGCTTTAGGGTTTAAGGCCGTTTACAAACGCAACTATAACACGGATAACATTTTTTTTTGCCAGGTGCCTACCTAGGATAAGACTGACAATCTTGCCAAAGACGTTCAACTCAGAATTTGGCAGTAGTTTCTGCACGACTGTAGGAGGCTAAATATGCAGCACAGGGCTTGGGGGTAACCGGGTATAGAACGCTTTACGTGTATGAGGACGGTGCAAGGATAATATTGCTAGTTATTCAGTCTCTTATATCACAATGCTGGGTTGCGATTACGGAACTGAAGCCAAGTAACTATAACAAGGAAACAGAATTACTATGTACCCATATTAAATGGTAACTTAAGCCCCGAAACCCAAAAAACCCTATATACCCATGCATCCATCCTCTGGTAATTTAATTTCAGACCGTTAACAGCAAACCCGAATGTTGGGATGCAGAGCTTACTCGGAGGACCCTCCGGTTCGAGTTTTGAACCGGTTAAGGTTTTGGGCTTTGGGTTAAGGGTTTTTGGGTGTAGGGTTTAGGGATTTTGGGTTTAGGGTTTGGGGTTTAGGAGCATCCTCTAAGTAGTCATTACAAATCTATCTTGAATGATCTAGTTCCTTAGAATGGCAACTCAAACTAAGTTCCTTGACAGCAACCCAAACGCTTTTGGGTTTCTGGGTTTAGGGTTCAGATCCGGTATACTTCTTGGGGTATGGGCCCGGGCCGGCATGGGTCTCTTTCTGCTACTGCAACAAAATCCCTAAACCCTAAACCCTAAACCTTTGGGGTTTCTATAGGCACCACAGGGGTCCCACCTCAGGGTGTGACCTAGTTTCACTGGACTGGACGTGGTAGACCTATTTAATATGCACATCTAAGGACCTCCAGATTGAGATGAACTGCAGCAATCCGAATCCATACTCCTTGAGCACCTTTTCTTGACTTATTATGTAGGGTTATACCGGGGTCATGATAATGCAGGGTTCTATAAGGTTGTATAGGCATAAAGTCAAGGAAAATCGAAACTACTATAAGGACCCTCCCTAGGACGGCCCGCAGCAAAATCAGGCAGCCGTCAACAGAACTTGGGATTGGGGGTGACCAGTACTCAAAGACTTTGAGTTTGCACCCTTAATGTTTGTGGTCTACATTCGCATATATAGGATATATAGGGTTCATGGGGTTTAGGTTTTGGGGTTCGTACCCTGAATGTTTATAACCCTAGGTTTTGGGTCCCGAATACTTTTGTGAATGGCCATATTCCATTGTTTAGGGACCCAAACCCAAGGGTGCAAACCCTAAGAATACAAAGGAAAAGTCCCTGAAGTACTGGAGGCAGGAGGGAGACCAGGCTTCGGTACCGGGCTGGATGTAGGCCCTCAACCCTGAACCCTACACCCTAAACTCTAAACCCTAAACCCTAAACCCTAAACTTTGAATCCTAGACCCT
>CAJNIZ010007801.1:0-15584 GCA_905231905.1 Symbiodinium pilosum
TACCTCCGTGGGACTTAGCTTGGACCTTAGACCCTTAACCCTTTGGGATTCCCTTATATTCCTATTATAAGTAATTAAGGGTTAACCCTTAGTAGGGGTCTTAAGTGCCATGTAGATGCGTCCTACAGATCTGATGCCCTGAATTCAGACAAAGTCATCAAAACCCAGAGTGCTCCGTGACCCGCTATTGCCGGTGCAACCAGCAGTGTTGCAGCCAACGCCTGCAGCATCTGGCCTCATCTGGAATATAGTCTTAACTCCTTAAAGGGGGTTATATGGAGGAGTATATAGGGGACAATTATTGGGGTTGTTAAGAGGGATACTAGAAGTTCAGCCTATAGCTCACCTGAGGGGTCATTCGTCACGCGTCGTTGCAAAGGGTGCTGATGAGGAAGTCTCGGTATAGAGTTTTTAGGAGGTAGGGTTTAGGGTTTTTGCTCGGGTTTTAGGATTCAGGGTTTCAGAAGCCCTAAACCCTGAACCCACTAAACCCCAAGCCGCGTAGTTTTAGGGTCTGAGGTCTAGGCCCTGAAATCCTGAACTACCCTACGCCCAGGTAATGAGGGCCCAGAAGCCCAAAGCGAAATGGGCCGTCAAGGCCAGCCAAAGGGTTAGGGTTTGCGGAAACTTAGAGCATTTGTTGAGCAGCTTGGCTTGTGCAATTCGGGAGTGTTCCCGGAAAACGCTCATCGCTGCAACAATGACAAATAATCATAAATAACCGTAGAATTTAAGTTCAAGAATGTTATAGCAACAACACATATTCTCAGTATAGAAAGTTCCAGAATGTCGGCAACATGCATGTTCTTTTTGCGGGGGGAAGGGGAAAGGAGGCGAGTTCCACCGGTCCAGGAGCAGCAGGGCAAGGAAGATCCCATTGCAGGATATAAGGCTCCGGATTCGAGTCAGGTTTTTCGAGGGTTCAGGGGTTTAGGGTTATGGGTTGAATTCCTTTTTTGTTTTCATCAGGGCTGATTTCAATTTGGGAATGAGTGACATAGGGGGCCTGCAGAATCCTCTGCCCAGGAAGGGCTACATCCTATGACGCCCCCAAAATGGGAGGTACTTGAGAACCCAACCCTGCACCCCAAACCCTATGCGAGTTGAGACTCTAAGCCGTGAACCCCATACCCACCCAACTTCCAACTGAGGGGACAAACAAGTCTATATCCGGGTTGAGTTCCAGAGGCATGCTTTAGGATTTGCGGGTCCGTTTATGGGTCACATCTAGCTCCTTATCTGTTGTATGCAAACTGGCTTATGGCACACATCTGGCTCCTCATGTGTTGTAGACGAACTCGCTTGGAGTGGTTCGGCCATTGGCTTCTCAAAGCCCCAATACGTTTTCATTAAGGAGTATATCTTACATCATGTTAGGAGTCCTAATATGATCTATGCCTTAGTTAAGGGATATTGGTTTGGAGGACCCCCACCCTGTAATAGTGGTATAATAGGAATAGAATAGGACCCTAATATAATCCTTATTATTACTGGGTGGGGGGTCCACCTAAGATATTGGGCTCCCTGGGTTCTCAACCTAGGTGGGAAGTTGCTTCCTTTCTTGGTGGCTAGTACGTTGCGGATATAAGAAGGCATCCACGAAGCAGTTCCCAGACCATTCAGGCAGTAATTGCTGGAAACCCTAAACCCTAAATCCTAAACAGTAGTTTCCATTTTCTTTTTGCATTATAACCACCCAAAACCCTAAAAGTTTGCACAACCGCTTGCGGGGATTAGGCTTCTCAGCTTAGGATAAGGGTATATGGGGATCTTATGTGAACATACCCAAAGGTAATATTGGGGTTATATAGGGATAATGGAAAACAGAATGGAAACTATTATTTAGGGTTTGAGTGTTCATTTAGCGGCTTAGGGCACCCAGCATTTATCAAAAGCAAACACCCCTAGAGCTGCTGGTGCATTTTCGTTAGCTTCGGGACTCAAGAAGGGATTCCCGAATGGTAGTTTCCCTAAATAGGGGGACCCCAATATACCATAATCCTTATTCTGGGGATATCCCAAAAGGTACCCCCTAATTTGGGGAATCCCTCAACCCTAAACCTTAATATAATCCTATATAACCCTATATAACCCCATATAACCCTATATAACCCTGTATAACCCTGTATTATATAGCCCCGTATGATCGTATTTAGCCCTATATACGCTAAACCCTAAACCCTAAACCCCTAAACCCTAAACCCCTAAACCCTAAACCCTAAACAAATTCTGGGAAGTCCCAGTTTTGTTGCTCCCCCAGCCCACCATGCAGGCTACGCCAAGCGCAGCCGCTGGGTTGCGACTTCTAGGCTTCAGGTAATCACCATCCTCTATAGGGTTTATATAGAGGTTCCATAGGGGTTATATAGGGGATCTATTGGGAATATAAGGGATATATAGGGGTTATATAGAGGGAATATATAGGGGTTATAATGGGGAATATATCGGGGTTATATAGGGAGAATGGAAAATGAAATGGAAACCACTATTTGGGGTTTAGGGTTTAGGATGATAAATATGCACGCAATTCAGGGTGCTGCTGTCTGTACACCCTTCTATATCCTTTGGCAGTAGACGCCCAGGGCCTAGTATGTTGAGATCGGCCCCATTCGTCAAGGTGATGACAACAAGGAACAGCTTCGGGAGCAAGAGGGAGCTATCACTTGGCATGACAGCTCAAAGAAATTGGGAAATCCAGAGTAGCGGCTCTTTTCCGCAACGCAAACGCAGAATCCTTGTTGTAGGGACCCCAAAGGCCGGGCCCCGCAGTGAATCATCCAGATGCACTTCGGTGAGTCTTATCAATGCATCCACAGCCTGCATTTGGGTTGTTCGAAAAATGTTGGGCCCCTTTTGGTTATGACTTCATTTACAGCACCTAATATTTAGGGGTACCAACAAAACCTTAAGCCGTAAATCCTAAACCCTAATTTTGGCAACTCCCCATTTGTTCTGGCTATTTCGGTTCGAGGGGGTGCGCCATGCCCCGGTATGCGCCACATGGCCACCATGAACCCTCCAGACCTGCCCTCATTGCCCCAAACCCTATTCAATACGGTTAAGTAAGGGTGTAGGATTTTGGGCTTAGGGTTATGGATTTATAGGATTGAAGGTTTATACCTGTCTGTATACCGGCAGAAAAACACAAACCTAAACAGTAAACAGAAGCCAATCCTTGACCACAAGACTTGAGACAAAGCAACTGTAGCTTAAGCCCATAACCCTGCAATCCACTAACCCAACTCTCTGGAGCGCTTATATAGGGGTTACATAGGGAATATATGGTTGTTATATAGGGATAATGGAAAATAAAATGGAAACTACTATAATGGGGTATATATTAGAGTTATAATGGGGGATATGTTAAGTTCTAATATTTTCTAGTCTCTGAGTGGTTGATGTCACCGCTGCTTGTACTGCAGTGGCAAGGCCCCAAATTTCTGGGTTGTTTCAAACGGGTATATGTCAAACAAGACGGCTTCCTCATTGTCATAGCGACTTCACCAAAGTTCCTTGACAGCAGCCCGGCCTTTTTGGCATTGTACCCTAAACCCTGAACCCTAAACCCTAAACCCTAAACCCAAGTCTTTGCAGCAATGCTTCGGCAATGTAGATCCGCCATGACCCAGCGTGCGCTGGGCAAGCGATGCTGGGTCAAGAACAGGGTTTAGGGTTTAGGGTTTAGGGTTTAGGGTCGGGGTTATAGGGGATATATACGCTAACAATATGATCGCTTTCCCAAATAGGGGGACCCCAATATAGACCCCCCCCAAATATTTGTTGACCTTGTAATTTTTCGACCTCCAACAAACTATTCCTAATTTTGGAAACCCTCGCCAATATGGCGTCGAGGGCGTGTGGGAATTTTGGAGTGACCTTTTCAAAGCCCAATAAATGGTCATTTGTGAAGATGGGCCGCGGTTGCAAGAGCATGATGCATAGCAGGTCAAGAATCCACGATCATGCCCCCAAACCTTATAGCCCCCCTTAAGTAGATAGAATGGGGGTACATGGGGATCTTATTAGAATCTACCCAATGCCATGTTCTATCTACTTGATAAGGGGGACTATAGACCCAAGACTTCTTCAAAAGTGTTCTTAAACGTATCTGAACTCCTGGCCTGTCTCAAGGGGTCATTCGTAGTCCTGCTCTTCCCCTAAACAGATGGTGCGCACCTCTCAGGGTTGTAGGGTGTAGGGTGTAGATTACCCCAAACACATTTCACTGTTTGATCCTTGGTTCAGCAAGAATTTTATACTCGCGTGCTGTGCGCTGCCAAGAGTCTGGCTTGCAAGACCCGACAATTACAGATGTTCGTGGGAAAAGGGGGAATAGGTGGAATGGATCATACTTGGAGGGTCCAGGAGACTTTGTAAGTAAGGTTAATAACCACACATAGTAATCCGAGTTATCCCATAATTAACCAATTTACTAAGTTCCCCTGACCCTCCAAGACATCAAGTGGAATTAAATGAAGCTCACAATTTGCTAGAAGGATCTCATTGCTTGACTAGTAGTTAACCCTTATCCCTCAAGACCAATTAGGATAACTTTTCGGATTCCCTTAATCCCGCTTCCAAACCTCAAGTAATCGCAATAAACTTTACAAGCTCTCAAGTATTCTACGAGGATGGGCGGCAATGATCAGCCAAGAGCGACGGGAGAAAATGGAAAGGCCGGAGGGTTTTAGATTGAGGGCTTTGGGTTTAGGACGCGCAAGAAGGGAGAATCACATCAAACGAAAAAAATAGAACATGAAACGGAACTCGGGATGATCTAGTAATTTAAGGTTTGAGGCCTGAGTAATCCGAGCACTTGTTTTATTTGGGGAGGACGCCCCCCCCTCCCCCCCCGCCAGAATAAGAATTTAAGGCGCCAGATTCAAAGACTGATTGGGGCTCCTAGAACTCTATTAACAAGAAATGTATTTAATCTCTATTAAAATCCAAAAGAAAATCACTACGAGGATAGGCTCCCCAGAGAATTTCTTTAAATGTAGTCGCTTATCCCCATACGAAAAGCCACCTAATTGTGGCTAGCCTGGCTAGTCTTGGGACGCTAGTCTTACCCCCCAAAAATTCTTTACACGTGGACCCTTTCATAAAACAAGTGCTCGGATAGGCGTATTATGACACACATGTTATCTCTATCTAAAGTAAAATGGTAATGACAGGCTCCCGCAGGACATTATCTTCTTGTATCTCGGCTTGTTTGTTGCATGTGAGGGGCTTGCAGGGCGGATTGGGGTTAGGCCAGGGCACCGAAAATATAATTCCAAGAATCAGTGTCTGTCTGAACCCCTAAACCCTAAACCCCAAACCCCAAACCAAGCCGTCTCCACCCTCCTTGGCTGCATGGTTTCTGTCAGGGATTTTCAAAGCTGATGTCGTGTCGTTGAAATTCCTCTTTTATCCCAAGCCCTAAATCCTAGAAAAGCCGTGGAACGGGGTTCTGGCCTGGCTCCAGTGGGTCAGCCTTTTTCGGATTGGTGTTGCCCTTTGCCGCGTGGTAATCTGGTACTGTCGAGAAGCCGGTTTACATGAGCCTAGAAGAACAGAAGAAGACCAACGCACATGATACATGAGTTCACATGAGGTTTTGAATGACGAAAATCAACGTTGTTGCATTTCCAGATGCGAGAGCAGGGAATATGTAAGTGAATGTAGGACAAGTCGATGCTGCACTGGGTCATGAGTGGGTGACTGCGGAGTCTCTAGATCTACATGAGCCATAGTCTAAACTCCTTAAAAGGGGCTATATAAGGGAGTATTATGGGGGGTATTAGGCTATAGATATACATGAAGGCGCGTTGTAGTCCAGGTTTTGTCAGCCAGCGTGTGCACATCGCCAGTCGCATTTTCAACATATCAAAAACACGTATCGTTGAATACACGGCCTGCAACAAAAAATCACGATGGCGTTACATGCCCCTACCCGTGACCGAAACAAGACCTAAGCCCTAAACCCTAAACCCATGATCAATACTCCCCGGCCTACACTGCGCTACTAAGGTTTGGCGTGGCTTAAGAACACACAGAGCTGCTTTAGGCTAATTGAGGTAGAGCCTGCAGGAGGGATGGTATGGGGAGTATGTCGGGAGGCCATGGATGATTCTTGCCCTTATCCGGTTAAAGCCCTTGTAGAATCATAGGTTGGGTACTGCCCCCACCCAGTAGCAGTCTATATTAGGGGTCCTATTAAGGCCTATATATAACCATATTATAATTATTATCCAGCTGTTACTGCGGGGGGGCCGTACCCAAATTATAGCCCAAGTTGTTCTCTGCTAACCCACATGTACACTTCCAACGTGAGCTCATGTCAGTAGAGTACAGTCACGTTGTATGCAAAACCCACAGTTAACCACAATTTTAGCAAACATGTGCACGGGACCCCGCACGGGAGGTTGTAAAAACAATTGTCTCTTTTGGGTATTCTTTACGAGGTTGTATTTTGACGGGGTACTCTGTAGGGGTAGTATAATAAATGGGTGGTTGTCAAAATTACGGTCCCTTTTTGGATCCCTATTATACTACGGCACCTAATATTTAGGGCACCCAAAAAGGGCCCATAATTTTGACAATCACCCTAAACCCTAAAGCCCTAATCCCTAAAACCCTAAACCCCTAATCCCTAAACCCTTAACCCCAAGTAAAGGGGTGAGAATCATAATCCGCCATTCTTTTGGAGGCAAAGCTGGCAAGTCGTCGGCAGCCATTCCGCCACCAAGCTATGCCGCTGGACGAAATCCATGCTGCAAGGCTGGAGGGTCTTATTCTGAGGTTAGAAATATGGGTTCTAGGGTTCTAGGGTTTAGGGTCTTAGGGTTTAGAGTTTAGGGTTTAGGGTTTTAGGGTTTTGGGGTTTAGGGTTTTAGGGTTTTAGGGTTTTGGGTTTAGGCCCTTGGGCCTTTGAGGGGGATTCTAGGGACCCTTGAGGGTTCACATAGGGTATATAGTAGGTATTGAAGGATCCAAGGGTTAGGGATGCTAGGGGCCCATGGTTTTGACCTTAGACTCATGAATCGTAAGGATTGTGTAGGGGCTTCACGTTTAATTCGCTGGGGGATTGGTAGGGAATAAGGGAATAAATAGTATTATGTAGGGATTCTATTCCCTTACGCCCTACGAACCACCAGTAAGTTAAGGGTTGACAGCTGAGGGTTGCTGCAGCCACTGGTACTGATATGGGGGCTTCCTGAAGTTAGGGGTACTTTTATGGGGGATATAGGTGTTATAAGGGGGGTTCCGTAGGGGAAAATGGGGTTTAGGGATTAGGGTCTAGGGGTTTCCTAAAATCAGGGGTACTTTTTGGGGGGTCCCCATACTAAGGATTATAGTATATTGGGGTCCATATTGGGGACCCCTTAAATTGAGAAGCTACCATATATGGCGTCTTGCTAGCAGGATTCCAAACGAAACGGACATGCTCCCAAACTGAATGGTGATTTTTCCATGTTATTTTCCATTTGATTTTCCATTATTGGGTTTTTACCCCTATATAACCCCAATACATTGTAAACATGGGTTTAGGGCTTAGGGTAACATGTAAAACCGGGCTCCGCGACCTTTTTGGTCAAGAAGAACAACGTGGCCGAGGGCCCAGAGCGTCTGGAAGTGAGGCAGACAAGTAGAACATGGTTTGGGTCATTCCCCCACCCAGTAACTGTCCTTAAAGGGGGCCTTATTAAGGGGCTATTATAATTCCTATTACCCTTTGTGGTAACTGTTACTGTAAGGGGGAATAACCCAAGACATGGCAATTTCCAGAAATCTTGGGCCCAAATGCAGGCCCCAGTATAACTTCATACTTATTCGAGAGACGAAACAAGTAATATTTAGAAATCCCCCAGTGACCGCTCATCCAAACATCCTTGTAGGAAAGTTTATATGTATGCATCACCAGAATAGCAAGACAGGTTTTCGCCATGGCACGGTGAAAGGATTTTTTCTCATTAAAAAGTTACGCAATCCAACTTGAGCACTGCGACTAGGCTCTGAGCTTTGGCTTTGAGTGGTTCTCAGAACCACGGGCATTTCCTCTTGATTAGACAGGTTCTGTTTAAATCCCGTCCTTCTCTCTCTTAAAGTCTCGGCAAGAAAAATGGAAATTTGCCCTAATTAAACCCTACATACACCCTGAACTCTAAAACCCTAAACCCTAAACCCTTCTAGACATGCTTTCGGCTCGGGAATTCGCGGCTTATATCTAGACTCGCTAATTATATCTGCGCGGAAGTGTAAGTCCTGTGATAGTCTGTACAGGCACGACAGTTGTGTGCGGACTGGTAGTTTAGGTAATTGGTGACGAGCTCAAGAAAGGCTTTTCGAATGCACCCGTTCTGGGCAAAAATTGGGTTTTAGGGTTTAGAAGATTAAATTATTGCCATTATAATGGGGTAAAAGATTAAATCATTGCCAATATCATGGTTCTGTTACTCAGGTCCCTTTAGTGGGGTTTATGGAAATCAGGTGCCGGGAGCCGCCCCAACCCCTTCAGCTCGCCTCCTACAGGTGCAGGTCTAGCCTCAAAGAGTTGAGACATGAGCCATATTGTTATTTCTAATTACAATTACTATTACTATTATATATTAGTATGTTATTATTACTAATTACAATTACAATTATCATTGCTATTGTTATTGCTATTGCCGATACTATTACTAGTACTAGTACTATGATTATTGCTATGATTACTATACTTCTACTATTACTATGACTATTACTATATGCTCTGTGCCCTAGGATGCTGGCTCAATGCTTCGGATTCAAGTTTTAGAGCAGCGCTTTTTCAAGAAAGCGGATTTCCGATTCCAAATTTTATGGTGCTAGGCTGCGCTGGGGGCTCAAAAGGCGGGAGGAAGGTAGGTGGGTTAAAGGGTCCCTAGTATATACTCATCATGTTATTGGTTCTTATTTCCTGTAGTTACACTACCTCCTTTACCCCATTTTTTGGACTGCTCAAGGAGCTAGCAGCAAGCTGTCAGAAGTTCAGTGTTAGGTTTTAGGGCAAGCTGTTTCAAGCATGTGCGGCACCGGGTCCTCAAAAGCTTCGGGCAAGAATTGTTGTTTGCCATGAGTGTCATTTCAGGATGTAGGAAGTCAGACCAGCACCAATGCAGGGGTCTATAGGCTGTAGGGGTTGTATTGAAGTTTATGGGTCCTTCAACAGGGGTTCGTAAAGATTTTACGGGGCCGGGGTTTAGGTCTTTAAGAAAGAGAGGGGAGACAGATGATTTCCAAGACCTTGAGACCCGCTAGGAAAAGGTGGCTGCTACAAGCACACCTTCTACGGCATAGCATCGCACCAGTGCACCTGGGCCTCATGGTTTAGGGTTTACAGGGTCTGGGGTGTGGGGGCAATATCCAGAGATCCACAGAAATTGCGAGGCATGTTTCAATTCTCTTCTGAGCTATATGCTGGCTACTGCCCCCGTTCATTAACAGCTGGATAAAATGTATACGATGATTATATATAGCCCTTAATATCCCAAACCCTAAGCCCTAAATCAAGTATCATTGTCAATGGGTGACCCAAGCTATATGCCATGGTCGTAAGGTGCGTTGGTCCAAGAGGGTAGGCACTTGGTAGTCTTTAGGCTAGGGGGTTAGGTTGTTACGGTGTAGGGCTTGGGTGCTGGGGGGTAATAGAGGATCAAGAGGGGTGATGCGACGGCTACACGGTCATCTATGCAGAAAATTGTCCCAAAAGAGCCGTGCCTCAGGCAGTTTCCTGGTCCATGTAGCGTTGATCTTCTAGCTACCGACAGCGGTATCTCTTCCTGGTAGAAACTATGTTTCTCATGGTTGATGCGAGCTAAGCCCAAGCCCCCAAGCCCTCGAAACCTTAAACGCCATCACCAAGCGCAAAGGCTTCCAGCCCTAAACTCCGTAGGCTTGCTGTCTTCTGCTTGAACTAGGGCGTTGGCTAGTCAGCAGCACCTATTGGCCCGGGTGGAAGCGGGTCATCGCATACCTGGACTTTGGGCGCTACGGAACCCACCTGTTTAGGGTTACTTCGGTTGTTTCCTTCGTTTTTTCAGTATGAGTTTCGCATTAGTAAATGTAAGCATTCAGACAATTCAGAGTCTCGGCGGTAGTTAAAAGCGTTCTGGAGTATAAGCTTGCTCGGAAAGCACCCGTGAATGTAGCTAAGTCGAGTTTCCTTTGTGTTGTTTCTTGCATGGAATCAGCACCATGAACATGCTACGCAACGAAAACCCAGTTTCCATTTGATTTTCCATTGCCCTTTCCTTGATTATCTTCTGGGGTGATACCCCGAAACCCTAGGGAATCCTTCCTGTATAGCCGCATATGGTAGTTTCCCACAATAGGGGGAACCCAATAAAGACACCAAAATACGGTCTAGTCCTTAATAGGGACCACCAAAAGGGTACCCCTAAGTTTGGGAAACCCCCATGTAGCCCTGCGATAATATATCATGATCATGGGCACTCAGTCGGATTTCAACTCAAGATCTCAATTTTGATCATGTCAAAGCTTGATGTAGGTGTGCGCCCAAAACCCTAAACCCAAAACCCTAAACCCTAAACCCCAAGGTATGGAGCATACCCCCAATGTTTCTTGCGCCAACAAATGCGTCTTCTGCTGGCGGAGCTTGGGGCTCTTCAGTTCAGCATTTGTTTGATTTTTCATTTTCTTCTAGCATGCTAAGCGAGCACTCTGGCCCTTGATTATAACCAGTGGTCTTCAAGAGCGATGCAACATAGTTGAATCGGGAAGGTGCGTTATGTCCGCCGTAGTGATGCCCTCCCCGTGTGTGCCTTTTGAACGGCATGGGACTCTCCCCATTAACAGTCCCCCCACAGAAAAACTAAAGTTGTGACCATTATGAACCTAGCTCAAATCCATTCCCCATCTATGACTTTTATCTGGGGGGGGAGGAGAGCCCAGGAATCACATCAATCCTGTGGCACTTGACTGGAAGTTCGACACGGATGATCCTGAACAGATTCTTGAAGAGTCCCTGCGACCCTTGCTTGGAGCCGCATGTTTTTCTTTTTGAGGGTTCAAGTGCTCAATCAACATATTTGGGCTTATGTACCAATATGCGAACCCCTATTGGGCCGACATTACATCCTACGTAGTTACCTGGACCTGTGGGATTAGGGCTGGCCTTTACGGGCTCTGTAGAATCACAGCTGCTGGCATTCGCAAGCTCATCGCATGCGGTTGCAGGCATACCTCTCGAATTACTTAAAACACTCTTTGAGGATTTGATTACAGTTTCCCACCTACCTGCTATGCATTAAACGAAGGCATTTGGGAAGTCCTCAACTTCTCGTCACCTCACCATTCAAATATGGGATATACATGCAAAGCCACTTGTTTTCCCGCATGCTACTCAACTTCCTAGTACCAAATCCCCGGATTCCTGAATCCAACATGTCGGGCTTTTTAGGCAAGATGCGGGGCCATGGTAACAAGGGGGGTTTAGGGTTTATATAAGTTGAAATTGTGCTGTTCATCAGAATGATTTTAGGGGATTGGAATCTACAGTACGGCCCCATATCTTGTGGAAACTTCCAAGTGAATTCCTGCAGCAGGAAAGCATTACGACACCATCGAGAAGCAATGTCTGTCTCCGAATGCCCTGGAGGTGCCAAGACCTGAACATGGCTGAAGTTGGGTTTAGGGTTAGGGGTTTAGGAATTAACTCCTTCTGGCTGTGCACGGGCCCAGCTGCAAAAAAGGGTTTCCACACCTCCACACCTGCTACCTACCGCATGGCGGACTATCTGAAAGATGGAATTGCTTGTGTCAACTCCTCTGTTCCTTTTTGGAAAGCTTAAGGCCACTGCCAGGCACATTGAACATTTTTCAGACGTTGTTTGTTCTCCGAAGTGTTCGCTTTCTAGGGCGGGATGCAAGAGTTGTTATCTTCTTTCATGTGCGTCAAATAGCTTGAACACGTTTCCATCGGTTTGCTCCGACTTCCGGACTTTCCGCACCTTGCATGTGTCTAGAGGATGCCTGGATGTTGGCAGGAACGGAAGTTGGAAGCCCGACAAGTGCGGCATTGCGCGCCCCTCGCCAACAACAAGAAGGATGCAAACGTTGGGTTCATCTTGGCAACAAGTTAGCGCATTTTAGAGCTTAGGAGTCGTCAGGGTTTGTCTGAGGCTTAGGGACTCTGATCTTTAAGGCCAGAGCTTGAGGGTTCAAGAGGTTATATAGGGGTAACTTGGGGTTTTAGGCTCAATAATGGAGAATCAAATGGAAAAGAACATGGACAATGAAATGGATACTGGAGAATATATAGGGATTATTAGGTCCACGATTTGGGCTGCAGGGTCGTTGCAGGACCTTTGGAAGACAAGCCACAGGCCATCTTTTTATGACCTTAAGAAGCTAATGGAGCTTTCGTTCTGCCAGGATTCTAGCAACCATGGAAGTTAAGACTACAGATCTAGGCTTCAAAGCTGGACCCTGAGCCTTTTACTCCCCCAACTTGCTGAGGGTTCGTAGAGAACAAGGGAATTCAACGTGTATAGGAATTCTCTGGTAGTTTCTGAAAATAGGGGGAGCCCCAAATATAGACGGCAATATACTACAACGCTTACTATGGGGACCTCCATGGACGCCTCAAAAACGTACCCCGAATTTTGGGGGAAACCCCTATATTCCCTTGTTCCTTACTAACCACCGGTAAGACTAGGCTCTCCCTCGTGGGCGAGCCCGTGGCATATCCGCGGATTGCAGAATTTCTGGCTGCGCTTCACAGACGTCGGATCTCTTCGATGCTCAGCTGGACAGGAGTAAGTTATATTGGGATAATGGAAAAGAAAATGGAAACTACTATAGTATATTGGGGTTATAATAGGGTTATATTGGGGGTTATATTGGGATGATGGAAAAGAAAATGGAAACGACTATTTAGGGTTTACCTACCGACTGCTTGAGTGGATTTGAGAGGAGTACCTGTGCTTTGATGGGCCTACTGGTGATTAGTAGAGAATAAGGAAATTTATTCCCTGTATACTATGTTCCCTTATTCCCTGCTATCCCTAAACCGTAAGCTCTAAATAAGACTATATATTCCCTTGTTCCGTGCTACCCAGCACTAAGTAGGCGTCTTGGACTTATGAGGGACCTTGCAAGGAGACCATGAAGATCTGCTTCCCTTTCTTGTCCTCCAGTTATCCTTAGAACAGTGAGGTTCAGAGGGTTTAGGGTTTAGGGTCATTCCGAGACCCCCCCATTTGGGGTTTGGGTTTAGGGTTTAGGGCCCCCTATATACCCTAAATTCTCACTGTTAGGGACCACATGTAGCTATTTAAAGGTAGAAGGAGGGTCCTGGTGGTCAGGCTTGTCACTCAAGTTAACTCCTGGTTCGCGCTCATGTCAGCATGCTTGAAGCTTGGCGTACAAGTACTTCAATGCTCACAATGTATCCCCTGGTCCTACTAGTGAAGCCCCTAATCCTTGCTAATAAATACGTGTTCCCAAACCCTAAACCCTAAACCTCTAAACCCCCATAAACCCTAAACCCTAAACCATGTTAAGGGGGGCTGGTCGTCGATGTTTGGTCATCTTCGAGTAGCCAAAGTCATCAGGGCTCATACTCTAAACTCCTGTAAAGGGGGGCTACATAAGGGGTTGTTTGGGAATTACTACAGGGGTTATTAAGGGGGATACTAGGAGTTTAGACTAGGGCTCGTTTAGAAGTGTTGGCCTTTTTGTTGGGGAATCATGCTTCCCACACACTTTCAATCTGCACCGGAACCTTTCACCTTGCAGGAGCTTGCAACACATGTGCACAGAAATCTATGACTAGCACAAAACAATCAAATCCTAAATTCTTAAAAAGTAGTTTCCATGTTGTTTTCCAGTATCCCGATGTAGCTGCAGTTTTGTACATCTTGAACCCTATCAGCCTCTTAGCGGCAAGCCTCAGGCCCTGAGCCTCTTCGCTTACGTAGGCTTTGTAAGTTTTCGTGTCCCAGACTACTCCTTTGAAGCCTAAACTGAATTTTAGGCTTCAGGGCCTGGATGCCCGTTACTTCGAACTTCGAAACATGGAAAATCAAGTGGAAACCTGCATGGAAACTGGGCTTCAACGTGATATGTTGTCAAAATATGTGTCCCTAATATACTACGGCTCTTTATGTTTATGGTACCCAAAGAAGGACCAGTTTGAACTGAACAGAAACAGACATACTGTGACAAGTAGGCATAGCAGTTCAGTTTGAAACTGAAATTCCTACATGGCTCCAAGTACCTTTCAACGTTGTCTACTAGTACCATAGTACCTTAAACGCCAAATCCTAAATTGGGCATGCTAGAAGGCGAGGAGGGGTAGGAGGAGTAGTAGTAGTAGTAGTAGCAGTAACAATAATAGTAGTAGTAGGAGCAGCAGCAGCAGTAGCAGCCATAGGACAGCAGGCAACAGCAATAGAGCCATGGTGATAAGACTAGGAACAAGCTGGAACTCTCCAACCGTTTTTGTAGGTTTCGGGTTTAGGGCTCTTGTGGCGGGGATAATCTGGTATTTCGGGACCTAGAGAGAGGCAAATGCCCAACCCCTAAGCCCTACAAGCCTTAAACCGCTTCATATCCGCATCATGCACTGTGTATGCAAGAAGGCTTACCGCGCAACCCTAGGCTCAAGACCCGAAACGCCAAAATACGCTGAAACTTGAGCCTTCACTTACTGGTTCTCAGTAGGGAGTAAGGGAAAACAACTCCTGTATAATCCCTATAACATATTCCCATATCCGCTACTAAGAGCCAGTAAGTTCAAATGTTCTTGGTCACACATGAAACAATTCCTGTATAATCCTTGTAACATATTCCTAAATTCCGCTACTAAGAGCCAGCAAGTTCAAAGGTTTTTGGTCACAAATGGCCAATAACATAATTCCTAGAATCCATATTTCACCCCTACATATTGCAGTAGTCTCCATTTTCTTTTTCATTATCCCAGTATACCCAAGGGTAAACCCTAAACCCTATAAACCCTTCAAAGGTTCTTGGTCACAAATGGCCAATTCCCAGATGCTTTGCGGCAGCTACCTCGGGTCACTCAGCTCTACCTGTCCTGTGATGCTGCCGACCGAGACCATCTGAAGCAGGCGGGTTTAGGGTTTAGGGTTCAGGGTTTAGGGTTTAGGGTTTAGAAAAAAGGGCTTAATTGCCCACAGCTTCTTTTAAATTATCCACTAAGTAGTTAATTACTTATTCTAAATTATCCCCTAAGTACTTAATTAGTATACAACTGTATCCCATATATATATATATATTAGGTAATTAAGTTACACGATTCGCATGGGCACTCTCCTTGGAACGTTTGTCCAAGCCGTGAGAACTGATGCCGGCGAGCTGTCGCCATCCAAGCATAAGGGCTTTATAAGAAGGCTTTAGAGTTAGGAATGTAGGGACTATATAGGGGGCTATAGAGGGAATATAGTAGTTGTATCGGGCAGGAGGTAAAACTAGGTGAATGGAAGAGACATTTGGAAATTACTTTTTCCCGAATGCGTAGCAGAAGGGTTCCCGTTTTAAAGTTGGGGTCCAGGGGTCCAGGAGGCGACGCGAGGTCGTTGCGTTGTGTCCGCAAAGCG
>CAJNIZ010007802.1:0-10526 GCA_905231905.1 Symbiodinium pilosum
CCTGAGCTATGGGATTCTCGGACAATGTCTTGCTTCCTGTTTGATGATGTTTCCGCTCACTCCATAAACAGCACTTCCTCATATTTTCTCCGCTATGTTATTAAGCAGTCCCAAGACATGGCTTCCCCAAGTAAACGCTCAATCAATGCATAAAAACTCGGCCAATGTAGGATGACCCTACCACAAGTATGCCGCACACCCGCGTCGCCTGACGCTGTGGGACCATCTAACAAGCCAACCAAACCCACAACCGGAACTTTCTCAATTGGAATGGCACTTAGCCCTGGGGTGGTTGGACACGTGCTTGGGCTTAGGAGCCGGACAACAGAGCGTCCTGCAGGTCGAAAGGCTTTCCACTCACGCTGGCGCCAGGCCATGGGCGTAGGCTTTTGAAAGCTCCCCTGAGGGCGCGGCAAACTTTGCGACGGACGGCGCACCTGTGTAAAAGCTGGCTCCAGTTGTGGCTGACAAGTTTTAGAAGCGAAGGCTCCCCCCACGGGCCTGGTAAGCGCCAATCCACAACGCTTCGCAATAAAGACCGACGCTTCCGATACGTGTCTTACGCATTACCGATCTTAACAAGCAGTTTCTCGCGACAACGCCGGGGCAAGTGATCGTTAGCTAAGCCACGCTCATTGACCATGTGCGTGCGTTTGATGCATGAGCGGGACGCGACCACCAGATCAGAGGAGGCGGGCAAGCCTGTACGAGGCGAAGTCATAATTGAAGAATGGGTTTGTCAACCTGTGATGGCAGAAGCTCGCAGGCTCTGCTGGCACGATTGCCATCCATTTTGGCCGCGCGAAAAAGTTGGTGGGTTCCACAGCTTTCTTGGAGCTTTCTTGGTATCAGCACGCTGCGCGGCAGCTCCCTTGCAAGGCAAGGTCAAGGCTGATTTGGGGGTCCACGGTCCCCACTGCAGTTTACTGCAGCACACTTAATTTCATCAGACAGAATTTGCCCCTGTAGGTTTTCATCAGTACCCTAGTTTGGCCGCCTGCATTGAACCGGATCAAGCTGAGACGGCTGGCACAATTTCCGAAACGGAAGTTGCTATCTGGATTCTGAACAGCTCCCCCTGCCACTGTCAGTTGCTATCTGGATTCTCCACGGCTCCCCGTCATTGTCAGGATACTGGTCCCCTTCCATGGCCACAAGTCATGTGACAGGAAGTGAGAAAGGCGGGGGGCCTCATCTCGTCGGAAAATGGCTTCGGCATGTGGCTCAAGCCCGGCGGGTTCCCCAGTTCCCGAGACTAAGAGGGTTCTCTCTCTCCCTTTCTCTCTCTTCTTCTTCTTCTTCTTTTCACTGCTCTACCCCTCTCGAAAGAGGGGCTGGGGCAAAACCCCAAGCAGGCTGACGGTCCGGGCACGCAAGCCGTGGCAGGTCCCGGTTGATGGAAGTACACTGGCACTCGAAGACAGGCGGCTAGTATGAAAGCCCCGCTCAGCAACAGAATGTTCAAAAACATGCTCCCTTGAATGCCAGCATACCAACTTCACCGCTTCTGACTCCGGCTGTGACACCTCCTCTCAAACCCTAGCATGGCTCTCTCTCTCTCTCTCTCTCTCTCTTTCTACCTTTTCAGCTTGTTTTCGTTTCTTAGTTTATCTTGTTCTATGCATTTCTCCTTCACTGCCTCTCATGGAACTGTCTTGCTGTACACCCCTTCGGTTCAGTGAAAGTGACTATGCTTGAGGTCAGCCTGGTCGTTACCCCGGTATACATAAACCTGCTCAAAAACAATTCTGCCAAGGGACTGCTGAAACCTGCAACTTGCAGATCTTGCCCCTAAGCGCTTAACTTTACGATTCGTATGCTCCCCACTGAAGCCTGCGTCAATGTTGTTTGTTGCTCTCAACAACCCATTGCCTTCTGCACAGAAGATCCTACTTCACACCAGTATAGTGCCCCTATATAACCCCATATATTATAGTAGTTTCCATTTGATTTTCCATTATCCCCAATATTACCCCAATATTATGGGCAAAGGTAATAATTTTCAAGCAAAGTGGCACCACCTCCGAGGTTGCCCCATCCAGCGGCCGTGGCGTTTGCAGTTCCGATCACATTCGGAGCAAACATCAACGAGCACCAGAACTGATTGGTGACAAACCTTAGCACTCCCATCGGATGTGTAGATCAGCTTGCAGTTGTGGGGTGTTGGGGTTTGTTTCGAAAGCTAAGTAAGGGCAAGAGGCTAGAAGCCCAAGCATGATTTGAAAAAAGTGGCAGTACCGTCTTGCAACCTCCTGAGTGAAAACAACCACCCACCCTACAACCTCAAAGCCTCCAAACAAGGAATGCTTACGGAACATAGTCTTGTGTCAGCACGATTTGAAGGCTTGCTGTCTTCGGTTTTCAGCAGTCTTCAGGCCCCAAACAAAAAGGATCAGGGGTACCTTGCTGCTACTATGCAGAAAGTGTGTTCGCGCTTGAAGTTGGAATTCTGGACTGAACTTGCAAGATCTCTGCCTGGAAACCAACCAACGTAAGAATGTCCTTCAGTATTGTGTGCAATCTGCGCCTACCATGTAACATATGCTATCGACAGCAAGGCGCGTAGCTCCAGCGCAGCCGATGAAGAAACCTCAAGGGGGTCAACATTACTTTCGGGCAGCCTGATGCGGCAAAACGGTTCAAGCCCACGCACATTCACGTTCCGGCTTATGAAAAATCTGATGTGATCCGCCGTCTACTCTGCATTCATGGCGTGAGATGCTCCTCTCGAGCCCCATAAAGATCTTTACCATGAAAAACATTGTAGCCGTTTGCCCTCCACCCTCCCAAGTGGTAGTTTCCGAAATAAGGTATCCCAATATAGACCCAAAATGCCATGGCGACCCCAAAAACATACTCCTAAGTTTGGGAAAGCGCCTAAGGGCGATTAGTTAGTTGGATGAATGGGGTAGATGTCCTTCTTGTTTACGATTTTGTGTACTGTTAGTGGCTTTACTGCTATGCTTGGCATTGCTACTGTTATGGTTACTACTACTATTATCATTCTTGTTGTTCTGGGGAATCTTGATGCACACCAGGGCACGGATCATCGTGTAGTTCCAAGGTGCACTGATACCGGCCGCGGCGGCTACCCAGATAGCGCCGAAGGTTAGCAAGCCCGATTGCACGTTCACCTTTCTTTAGACAGATCGCTGGGTGATTGCACGTTCACCTCCCTTGTCAGTACTGGACCAGGATGTTACTAAGGCATTGGTTCTGACTAGGTCTGAACGCTCCCTAAACTGCATTTACAGTTGTCCCAAAAACAGCATCTCACATAGCTCGTTTCCTTCACTCCACTAAAATACCCGGTTTGTGGTTTGGACAAACAATGTCTCTCTTGTGCTTGAAGTACTCCTCGAGTATAACCACCCAAGGTTTTATTGAGGCTCTCAACTCTAATACCGGTCATGTCTGAAACTATCCCTTGCTAGCAGGAGGAATCTAGATGGACGTGCTTGGACATGCCTGCTGTGTTGAGCAGAATCCATCATGAAAACTGCGCCGGTGTCTAAGCTGCCTTGTCTGCAGATGCTTCATAGTACTTACATGTTTCAATGCATGCAGACACTTCGGACTGGCCTCAAACAATGGAAATTGCCATGTTCCTCATTTTCTCACGTTGACTTTAACACGTAACTGCTGTCAGCAAAGAACTATTCAGAGTATCACACGAAATCCAAAATGCTTCAAATCTGGCTTGTATGCGTCATGCCGTTGCATTAATCATGAACCGCTGCGGGACGACGTTTCTTCTACAAAGGCGCCGTCAGCTGTGCGATTTTTTGCTGTGGATCCATCTAGCGTGAGACATCATCGAAACTGATCATGTTGACTTTGCAATCCGCAAGTTTCAGGAAGACGCTTACTCTTCTAATCCCCTCAAGCCAATATCAAACAGGCCCCCATTCCTAACATTCAAAATGTCCCCGAATGTATAAGGTCTCTTATGGGGAAGACTTTTATGCTAGGGGCTGAGGTTTTAGTAGGATGTACTCAAAGACCGGGCAAAATCCATCACTTCATGAAGGACCCCTGATTTGAAATATTATTATTCGAAAACGTTTTTTGGAGGAGCGAAGATCCTGAGAGGGTGCTTGCGCTGTGGCCAAAGAGGCTTCAGAAAGCAAAAAAAAGTTCTGATACAAATGCAGAACGACCCCTACTTGCATTCAAACAACTACATCAAAAGTCAATGTGGGCTCACTACCTTCTATGTGCTAAATGAACTTTCATCACCAGGGCCTCAGCAATCAAGTTGAAAACTTTGAGCAACACGGTTGACCGGAACACGCTTCCTCCTTCGAGCATATCTAACGTTTGCAAGACGCACCTGCAGAGTAGTTGCGAACAAAATACGCATGCACTCCTCAATGCTCATGCGAGCAGCAATCAGACATTTGAAGTTGAGCCTTGACGCATCGAATCTTACTCCGGGCACTTCACCCGACATCCCAAAGCTTGATTCAGGACTTTCAAAGCCTCTGCCCCTGCCCAAACCCTGCCACTCAGGGTGTATCTCCACTACTCGCCAAGCGACAGGGCCCACACGCTCCAGCAGCGTGCCTCTGCATGCTCTTGGTTTGGGACATAATGTGGGTAATCCAAGGATTTGAAGGCCAAAGGCTAGACACAGAATCACCCTGAAGTGAAGGCTCAGAAACTACGCTGGCAAAGAGGCCTTCCATAAAGTTCTTCAACTTACAACATGGTCCCTCGACTCACAACCCTACGAACATCGTGAACTGGATAGGATCTCCGGCAAAGAGCCCAGTTACCCTGCACTCACCCAAAGTCTTCATCTGCACGCCAAGAATCCTAGCGCGATGCGCACAAAGATAGTGCTCGCCACTGCTGCCACACCAGCATTCGCGATCATACCGTTGCCTTTGTAGGGCTAGCATTTGCGGACAGCTTTGTTGAGTTGGGGTGAAGTGTATGGAGGATGAAGCACCTGTCTACTCTTGCAACTGGGTTTGTGCCTAACGTCTTGAGCATCTAATTCGGGGTCGCCCTCTCTCTAATCCTTCTAGCCGGCTCTTCGTCACTGTGCTCAAGCGTTCCAGGATTGGAGGAGAAAGTCTTGGCAAACGGCGAAAGCTTCCTTTAGGTTGATGCATGTTGATTTGACGGGTGGCAACACTCTTCCTTGTTGCAACCCCATCCTGGGAGACAAGGAAATCCAACAGCTCTTATTTGATTTTGGGCCAGGCCGTTCATGTTCCAGACTGCAAACCTCAGGATAAATAATTGCCGCTGATAGCCTGCCTGCTTGCATGCTCCAGGACTGGAGGACTGCATCGTCAAAAGCACATGTCTAAGCCGAAACTTGCCGATTGCTGCTTAACGTGAAGATGTATAGCAGATCTGGGCATCACTAAAGTATGACTTCTGCGGGAGTCGACCTTGACCTGAAGCCCTGAAAGCTTGCACCCAAGAACCATCCCACATGGACGGGCGGCACTCGGTGCCAGCAGTGCAAACGCACTTCACGAGGACCTCCGGCCTTCCACAAGCACTTGCACAGAACAGTGATGACAGGGTTCAAGTTCTACAAACAGTGATGGAGTTCAATGGGTTTAAGATTGAGGCTTCGTTGGGTCATGTCTTCATGCCCAGCTAGCATGTGAGTAGCGAACAATCCCGGTGTGGGGGCAAAGGCTTTCTGGCCAGTATGCGCTTCTGAGCTTAGAGCCATGAGCACAGCACTTCATGGTTCCCGCAGCAGCAAGATCTGAATTGACAGTACCCACGAAGCTCACACGAAGTTCATCTGGAACAAATTCACATGCTGCTGCTCTCGCACTCTAAGCTCGAAGTTGTCTTGCATGTAGACTGACGGTTCAGGGACCAAACCAAAACAAGAAAAGTTGCACAGCTGCCCACCTGCAGCAGATACCTTTCTAAGGCATGTAGCAAGACCCCAACTCTGGAGACCAGCCCTCGAGAGACGAAACCGGTTCCCACCACCTTCAATGCCCTAGGACCGCTCAACTTTGAAGCCCCCAAGTCTTCAATCTACACCTTGAACCCTCCACTCTCCCCCCATTCCTGGCTTTTGCCCTGGAGTCTTCCGAAAAATGGCATGATACGGGGCTTAAAAGGGCTGGAGCTTGTGTATTTGTAGGGATTACGTGCGCCTGTACTTCGTCATGCCACCCGCGAGCTCAGTGGCCGTAGGGTCCACGCCTAGGCTTCGGCACCTTCATCCTCTATGGAGCATTGCAGCTGATGCTTTCTGGCGGACTTCCTCAGTACCCTGAATAGTGGTTGATTTGGGGTGCCTTTGCAGCATGGGATGCGGAGCTCCGAAGTTAAGACATCCTGTCTGGGGTACGTGCTTTTAACATTCGCAACAGACAATGAAAGGCAGGTCACAGACCTTTCACAAGATTTGGACCTATACCATGCGGCAACTTCTCTTCAACAGCAAGAGGGACTCGACATGCATGCATGTGGAATGAACATGTGGAACAATCTTTGCAGCATCTGGAGTTTCGATGGCTTGGAGATAGTGCAGGGAAGCCTGATAGTAATAGTAATGGTAATACTAGTAGCCCATTATCATAGTTTTTGCTATTTTCTCATTGCTAGATGTCAGTCCTGTCTGTCCGTGGTTTTTGTTCGAGTCGAAGTGATTTAGACAAATTTACCTAGTGCTCATGCGCAGCTTTGAGAAGCTCGGTCATATTTCTCAAGCACTTCCTGTTGGTGGTTGAGAAGTTTGAGGATTTCACTCGCAATGAAATCCTTAAGCTTACTGTTCACGAGCAACAAAGTCAATCTGGCGGCTAGAACATCTAGCAAAGTCTAATTCTGCACTGCAAGTCTCACTTGACGCTACACTCAAAAGCCTGGACTCCAAGCTTGCGCCAGGCGGCAGTCGGTGGGGTTGCCATCTGCATCCTTGACCTATGGCAGGAACACTTGATAAAGTCACTAATTCAAAGCAGTCTCACTCTTGGTTTGAGAGGAGAGCTCAGGATTTGAGGTTCAACAGGCTACGAGTCGAGGCCGTTCCTGGTTGCATTTCTAGGAATCCTGCTGTGAAAGGCGTCATTCATTGCGATTCCTGCTAGCTTCATCTTCACTTCTGTCCAGGATCCGGTCCGACAATCCCCCCAGAAAAAGTTGTCCCCTCAGGACAGCGACACTTCTTGTATTCATGGATGGGTAAAAACCTCAAACTTTCAGAGCTTTCAGATTAGACCTCACAACATCTCAGAACTGAGGCCACACATGCAAAGCCATCCAGTCTAGCACGTACATCAGGAGCCTGAACAAACCCGCGTCAAGAGCGACAATCCAAAAGTAAACAATCCGTGTTCTTGACCTGGAATGAGCGAAGTGTCACACCAATGCACAAGTTTCTGACCCCATACCTTGCACAGCAAGCATTACTTTCCAGTCCAACCAAACCTCACGCAATTGCAATAGCGTAGTGCTTGGAACCTAAGTCCTTATACCTGCTTGACACAAGAGCTTAAAAATGAAAAGTCCCGAGACTTCACAACTTATCAAGCTCGCAACCTATGTCCGGATTTTCCAAAGCAGATCTGATTCAAAACTTTGAGGTGCCCGCGAACCCAAGCACATGAGTCAGAATTCACAGCGCCATTCCCAAACAAAGGCCTTTGAAAATGGGAGGCCCTTCGGCGACTCTAGTGATAAATGGGGATTAGAAGGAGGTCTTGCGGGTTACCCGCTTACCCGTTTGTGAAATGCCCCAGCATCCCCGTATGAGCTACAGTCTAAACTCCTTAGTATCCCCTACCCTTAAAACCCCTACAATAAACCCCTATAAAAGCTCCGATATAACCTTTTAAGGAATTTGTTCGACTACAGCTCATATCCAATGGGCCTGGCCCTTGGTGCAGTAGGTGAGCCCGGATGCGAGGTTCGTGAACTTCAAGTACGCCTTCCTGCCACGGTGCCCGAGGATTTAAGATTTTGGAAATAAGGCTTGGGAGCAGGCTGCATGGCGCAGGGTTTGGAGATGCCAAAAATGCAAAGACACGCTGATCTCAGAAACCACACCAGCAACTCTGACATGCCAACTTGCGAAACAGGATCTCTTAGATTTGCAACTTGCTTGTCCATCATGCAGGGATTCTCTCGAAACATACTTTTTATGCCTACCATCATGACAGGACAGGTCGGGGACTCTCCGATTTTTTGCACACAAGCCTTGTTGGATGGGTAGCCGTGGGGTACATCTGGTTCTCGCACATGCCCATGCTGGTTGCTACCTGCGGCACAAGCAAATCAGAAACAGCAATGTGGAGCTGGGGCGTTGCGCAGGCATGTTCTGAAAGATCTTCCTGCAACAAGCCTCGAGAGCGAGCAGCAGCTTAGATGCTAAATGCCTTAGTATAGTGGCTACTTTATGTATTTTGACCTGGAGAAGGCCCCCCAAAGAAAATAGCGCATCATCCGATGCCTTACCACGCGCCACCTTCAAGCAACAGGCAATCTGAGGCAATCAGGCGGATTAAGGACATTGAAAAGCCTAGCGGCGGTTGTTGAAGTTATTTGAACTTAGAGTAAGAGGTCAGAGACCTAAATCTGCAGAAAAAAAACAAACACACACGGACTCCAACACTATCAGAATAAGGGAGCTTGCTGTGTAAAGGGACAAAATACTTGCGAACTCCAGCCACATCCTCAAAGCCAACTCGAAACTCGCCCCAACCACCGAACCACCGGGGCTAAAGTTCAGTGAAACCAAAACTGTTGTGCACCCGGCCATTCTCCTAAACCCTGAACCTTAAAGTCGAACCTTAAACCAGTATCCTCAAACCTTCCGATCCAATACAGCTGCCAACCTCGAGGCCCAGTGGTGCCAAGGCAAACCAGCCCAGGAATGCCTTTGTCGTGTATCTTGGTTGTTTGAAAGCCTTTTTTAGTCATGTCTTTGGGGTTTCAGGGCTGCAGGATGAGGGGTATAGGGATAATGGAAAATAAAATGGAAACTACTACAGTATATTGGGGTTTATAAAGGGATAATGGCCCAAAGGCCCCATGTAGGTTAAGGTTTGTTCTCTGTCAGATTGTGTGAGCAGGTGCAGTCGCGGAACGTTGACATCCCAGAGTTCGATGTGTCTTTTTGAACGGCATGAACTCATTTTGCGGGAGTGTGCGGCAACTGCTGAGCTATTGAGCCCCATGTACGTATCTGGGCTGAGACAATGACTTGGCTGTCAGCGAATGAAATGTGATGAGGACGTGGGATCAGGTTGCACGGTTCATGCATGACACAAATGCAAGTTTGATCTCTACATAGTGACCTCTGCCAAGTTTGGATCGACTTTCCACGAATGAAAAGGTTTCCGTCAGTCACTTGAAACTCCATGGTCCTTAACATCATTTTGGCCGCGCTAACTTTCTTACCTTGAAGCAGGAAGAGGCCCGGGCAAGAAAGAAGGAGATGGTTGCACCCCAGAACGCCCGCATGTGCGGGTTTTGCCTCGGCTGGGTGTGGCACAAAGCTGCGATGCATATTTGCAGATACACAAAAAAATTTGGGAATTCCTGAATCACATGATGGTATGATTATCTAATTATCAGGGTTCTCTGGGCTGACCTTACACCTTGTGTGTTGTTGGGGCCTTCGCTGGCTTGGCTACCTTGACAAACTCGGTTTGGGTGGGAATGGCCACAAGCCTCAGACAAGCAGCATGTGTAAACCTCTTTGAAAGCCGAATTTGGTTGGACAACGAATTTTCATTATGGTATATATTATATAACTACTATGCCTTGCATCAGGCGTTCTAACCATGCCACATATAAATTTAGACAATGTGCACCTTGCGCACAGTACTCGACGACAACTGAAGCCCAAACATTTCCAGGCTAAAAAGTAGCCAACACAATCACATCTCGCAAGACAACGTGTCTTGGTCTGTGTGGTTTTATGACGGAGCTGTTTGAAATGTTTGCTTTGCAACTGAATGGGTTTGGTCACTCACTTCGCTTATGCAACAAGACTTGCGGTCCAGTAGCACCCTTTGTATGATCGTAACGCTGCAGGTCAAAGCCAAGGTGCTGCACAGTGCCACACACACGTAGCAGGGGCAGCTCGGTAGCCTGAACAGCAAACAAGGGTCATACCATGCCGCTGTCAATGGCCGTCATAAACACAACCCTGCAAACAAGAGCGCGCATGTGTCAAGCAATCGAAAACTTCACTGGAAGAATTGACCCCAAAAAAGTTTTTCAGTAACAACATCAAGCCATGCACCTGGATATAACATGTCATGTCTGCTTTGTTGCGTACAAACAAATCGCATATATGGGAAAAGTAACTCAAGGTCAAGTGCCACTCCCCAAGCATCAACGAACAATCGATTTGCAGATTGATGGCCTTGTTGTTCTCATCCACGGCAAGTTTGAAGTCGGACATTGTTGAAGCGCCTGCGCACTGGAGGCTGGATAGTACGAGAGACATGCATCCCAAACGTTCCGTCTGACATGGTGCACGACCACCCCATGTTCTTGTTCTTGTTCATGTTCATGTTCATGTTCAT